>PVJD01006185.1:0-102496 GCA_004026545.1 Mormoops blainvillei
GACCTAAAAACAAGAATAAAGAAAGACAATGTTATAAGTCCTACGAAGGGAGTAACCCAGGAAAACCAGGACCACATATTAGTCTTAAAAGCCCCAAAAGGAATAGGTGGAATAGTACCTAAATCCTATATGGCTTATACTGCATTAGTGGTTTTCAGTTAAAAAGCTATGTAGTAAAGAAAATATTGCAATCATGGACAAGACCACAGTGGATTTCGTCTTGGTAGCCTCTAATATTTACTGCTATTTTTTCTTTTGGATCCACCTCTAGTGAAGTCAGATGTTGACCCTGTCTGACCTTAGGCAGCTTGTTTGAGACTTCCCAGGATCTACTCTCTGTAACTGTCTCCTTCTGTTGCTAATCTAGTCACTCTGTGCTCAACAGTCAGGCTTAAGCACCATAGGGTGCAGCAGAATCCCTCCTGGGGTTGAGGCTAATGTTTCCCCTCAGATTGCTACTTCTCTGAGAGAAGTGGTCTGTATGAGTTTGATGGCTGCTGCCTTATGGGACATGACTCAGCACCAGGATCCTGGAGGCTATTCTCTCAGTTCTTTGCCCAAAGTTTCCATCTCCAGTCTCTCTTCAAGCATCTCTAGTCCACTCTGCCCTCCATTTGCAGGGATCTACTCTCTGTGGCTGCCACTTTGCACTCAGAAGTCAGGCTTAAGCACCACAGGGCTAGGGCAGAGTCCTTCCTGGTGGCAGGATTATTGTTTCCTCTCAGGGTTCTGCAACTCAGGGGAGTGGTCTGCCTGAACAAGATGGCTGCTGTCCCATGGTGGGTGACTCAGCACAAGGATCCCTATGGCTGCACCTTCAGTTCTCTCCCCGAAGCCTCCATCCCCAGTTTCTCCTCATGTGTCTCCAGCCCACTCTGTCCCCACTTTTGCCTGAATCCAAGGTAAGTGGCTGCAAATGAAAATTTATGCATTGGCCCTTTTATCAGCTCTTTCAGCCTCCAGCCACCCATCTCCGGCAGAGCACTACTCTGTTGCTTTTCACAGCTGGCTGTTATGTGTGTACTTTTGGGCTCTGGTACTGTAGGCTGGAGATCCCTGCTTTTGGCTTAGACCCCACTTTTCTCAGGGAGATCCAATTGCCACTTAAATATCCCTCTGGCACTGCCACCTGCAGGTGCCCAGGCAGCCTTCTCATGTCTCTGCCACAGTCCTTACCAGTCAGGTTTTGCTGAACTGATTCTTCTGTCTGTCCGAGGTTATGATTCCTCCCTCACTATTGTTCGGTTGTTTGTTCAGGGTGATTTCTCCACGATTTAGTTTTAATTCCAGATTGGTCCTGGGAGGAGGTCAATGTGACTTCCATTCACTCCCCTGCCACCTTGATCCACCCCTGGTGATTTTTTATATCATTATATATTTACTATCTTTACTCTTAGTAATATTTTTACTAAATATATTTTGACTTATATTAATACAGCTAAAATAACATTCAAACTTTATTAACATGATTAACTTATCTATTTTTCCATTCTTCACTGGATCAATTTCATGTGAATATATGTCTTTTAATTAGTCAGTAAAAACCCAACTTATCAATTATTAAGGTAGGATAGTGTATTTAAATCTTCTTATAATTACTTGTAAACATTGATGGCATAATATTTAAAAAACAAAAGATGTGGTTACATCAATTTCTACTTTAAAAGTATTCACAGGAAAGAGATAAAGGACAAGATGGCTAAAAAATGCTAAAAACATTTATTTAATCTGAGAGTTTGTAATTTTATTTGAGGAGTGTTAAATTTATTTCTATCATCTTTGGGCGGGGGAGAATTTACCATGATATCCCTTGCTTCTCTCCCCCATTATCTTCTCTGCCTTCCATTGACATGACTGATTTTTCTCCATTTTAGTTTTTTTCATTTCAAAGTTATATAGTGTATTAGATTAGACCACATGAAATTGCCATTATGTTGACCAAAATTACTCAAACATCAGCAACTTCATATAGTTCAATTCAATACTATACTTTTAATGACTATTATTCTTAACTTGTACATTCATACTTGGCTTAACAAAATCAAAAATTAGTTGATCTCTCCCTTCCTTGAATCCCATAAGGACCTTTGAAAATGTTTACTTTAATCACTGCCATTTCCATTTTACATGATATTATTGTCTAGCATTCTAGTTTCATTTTATCATTGTCAAAAATAGTCATTACTGATACAATTAATGATTACTGTCAATACTTCACTGTATTTCCATGATTTATTAATCCATTTGCTGTTTTTCTCATGCATTCTTTCTCTTTTTAATCATTGTTCAATTACAGTTGTCCCCGTTGCACTTCCCTGACCTTCTCTGCCAACCCCCTCCCCACAGTCAATCCCTACCCTGTTGCCTATGCTCATTGGTCCTTTATACATGTTCCTTGACTTGACACTTCCCCTTTTTTACCCCCATTATTCTGTCACTTCCTCCCCTCTGGTCACTATCAATTTGTCCTTTATTTCCATGTTTCTGGTTCTGTTTTGCTCATTTGTTTATTTTGTTGATTAGGTTCCACTTATATGTGAGATCATTTGGTATTTGCCTTTCACCACCTGGTTTATTTCACTTAGCATAATACTCTTCCATCCATGCTATTGTGAAGGGTAGGCATTCCTTCTTTCTTTCTGATGCATAGTATTCCATTGTGTAAATGTACCACAGTTTTTTAATCCACTCGTTCACTGGTGGGCATTTAGGCTGTTTCCAGCATTTGGCTATTGTAAATAACGCTCTTATGAACATTGGGGTGCATAGTTTCTTTTGAATTGGTATTTCAGGATTCTTAGGATATAATCCCAGCAATAGAATCTCTAGGTGAAAAGGCAGTTCCATTTTTAGTTTTCTGAGGAAATTCCATACTGTTTTCCACAGAGGTCATACCCATCTGCATTCCCACCAACAGCTTACTAGGGTTCCCTTCTCTCCACAACTTCACCAGAACTTGTTGTTTGTTAATTTGTTAATGATGGTCGTTATGACCAGTATCAAGTGGTATCTCATTGTGATTTTACTTTGCAGCTCTCTTCTGTCTAGTGATGTTGAGCACTTTTTCATGTGTCTATGGGCCCTCCATATGTCCTCCTTGGAGATGTGTCTGTTCAGGTCATTTTTCCATTTTTTTAATTGGATTGTTTGTCTTCCTGCTGTGGAGTTGTGTGAGTTCTTCATATATTTCAGAGATCAAGCCCTTGTCCATTTCATTGGCAAATATGTTTTCCCATATGGTTGGTTCCCTTTTCATTTGGTGATATTTTCTTTAGCTATGCAGAAGCTTTGTAATTTTATGTAGTCCCATTTGTTTGTTCTTCCCTTTTTATCCCTTGCCCTAGGGAATGTATTGCTGAAAATATTGCTGTGTGGGATATCTGAAATTTTCCTGCTTATGTTCTTCTCTAGTACTTTTATGGTATTGCAGCTTATGTTTAAGTCTTTTATCCATCTTAAGTTTATTTTTGTGTATGGTTTAAGTTGGTGGTCAAGTTTCATTTTTTTGTATGTAGTTATCTAGGTCTCCCAACACCATTTCTTGAAGAGGCTATTTTTACTCCATTTTATGCTCCTGCCCTTTTTGTCAAATACTTTTTTAACATTTTATTTATTTATTTTTAGAGGGGAAGGGAGGGAGAAGGAAACATTAATGTGTGGCTGCCTCTTGCACACCCCCTATTGGGACCTGACCCACAACCCAGGCATGTGCCCTGACTGGGGAATTGAACTGGTGCCCCTTTGGTTTGCAGGCCAGTGCTATTCCACTGAGCTACACCAACTAGGGCCCCTTTGTCAAATATGTAATTGACCATAGTGACATGGGTTTATTTTGGGGTTCTCTATTCCATTCCATTGATCTATGTGCCTGTCCTCATGTCAATACCAGATTGTTTTGATTACAGTGGCCTTGTAATATAGTTTGATATCAGATATTGTGATCCCTCCTATTTTGTTCTTCTTTCCTTATCTGGAGTTTAATTTCTATTTTGTTCTTTCCTTATCTGGAATTTAATTTCCTTCTTCCCAAGGTATCCCTTTTAGAGATTTTCAGTAAAGAGCAATTAGCAGTAAGCTCTCTCAGACTCTGAAAATGTCTTTATTTCACACTAACTCTTGAAGAAAAGTATAGCTGGATTTAAATTCTAGTTTGACACCTATTTTCTTTCAGTGCTTTGAAGATATTTTTCTATTGCTGTATATGATTTTTGTTGCTGCTCATAAGCTCCCTGCTAATACAGAATTTGTTCTTGAGAGTAAATTTTTGTTCTTTTTACAATTTCCTTTTTGTGTTTTGAAGTTTTGTCTTTAGTGTTTTGAAGTTTTTAAAGATGTCCATATAAAAATGTTTTTAAAATCTTTTTCTATATTCATTGAGTGTCTTCTTAAAAATATATTTAATAAAAAATAAAAAATTTAAATGTAATGGAACAATGAGAAGTTCTAAACTGTCATCACTTTCATCTCCTGCTTTGTCCTTCCGGAACACTCTGCAGATGTGCATTGGACCACCTCATTCTAATCTCTGTCTCATAACAGTGCCATATTCTATGTTACCTTCTGGTTGATTTCTTCAGATCTGATTTCTGCTTTACTAGTTTTTCTTTTATATTGATTCAGCTCTTTAATTTTGATTTAATTGATTTTTTAATCATCACCTCTTTTGTAAATGTGAGAGAGGGTTATTTGCTCTTTACTTCTGATTTTTATAAGGCTTATTTTATTTCTTTAATTATTTTGAATATTATTTTATAATTTCCCTCATATTCTTTAATTAACTGAAAAATAAGAGGACAAGTCTTCCTCTTCTTTTTTTACTAGCAGAATTTCACTCACCGTGGAATCATTTTTTTGTGGGAGGTTGCAGGGAGTGGCTATGTACCTATATGTGTGAAGGCATATTAGGTGACCTCTAGCAAGGTTTGTATTTACTGTGATAATTTTATAGCACCTGGATTATTAAAATGTTCTTTTATGGTGGTTTTATTTTGGTTTACGCTAGGTATTTAGCTGGTGTAGGTGTCCCACCATCCTAGAAACAGATTCTATGTTAGTTTTTCAGCTAGTCTCCACACCAGAAAGCCAAGTTTGAAGTCAGACTCTGGGTTCTCAGGAAAGGGAAGTCCAGAACTTTGGTTTATCATTGAGGGTTATACCCCACATACATCACAGTATAGCCAGGCTTCCTTCTCCTGTGCAGGTGTAAGAAGTTTATTCATTCCCTTTACCAGTACCACTGAGGTTGTAGAAGTCCTGGATTTTTTTAGACATTTCAGCTTCAATACTTCATCTCCAATGGGCCAAATGTCTCATCTCCTTTTCTTGTGCATCCACAACTCTTAAGCATCTAATCTGTGCAGTTCATGACTGGCCAGGGTTGCCACTGCATGAGCCAACATCTGCTCTCCACTCTACAATTACTTTCCTCTTTTCTCTAGCACCAGGGCACATTCCCTTCTTTCTTGCCTTCTGTCCCATGCATGGGTCTTCAAGGGCAGTACAGAAGAAAAGCTAAAGACACAGTCTCTTGGGCCAGATTGCTTGGGTTCCAATCCTGGATCCTCCATTTATAAGCTGTGTGACCACAGGTAAGTTTATTAATGTCTTTGGATCTCAGCTTTCTCAGAGATAACATGGACACAGAGAGTAGCAGCCTCATGGAATCCTATTAGGTGCTTGGAATTGTTCCTTGAACATGGTGAACACCCAATGGATATCACCTACCTACTTCAAAAATGAGAAAAGGGTGGTTCTATTTTATCCAGCACCATAAATGCTACTTAGTGCTTCCTTGCATCCACCACTTAATCTTTTACACTTGTCTATGGGGTAAAGTAACTGAACGCTCCAAGTTTTTCAGGGTTCTGGCTTAATTTTCAATGGCAGGATTCCAAATAGCTTTATTGGAAGGAATGGTGTATAAATAAATGTGGGAAGAAAAAAAATAAGTAGGAGATTTTGTACAGGTTATGAAAAGATAAAAATAATACAAAGTTCTGGTTATTTAGTTCTGTGTAACAAACTGCCCAGAAACTTCATGTCTTAAAACCAGTGTTTTACTTCATTTATAGTTTCATAGGTCAGGAATTCTAGAAAGTCTCTGTGACCCATACAACATCAGTTGGTGTGTCCACAGTTGTTGATCCACTTCCAACATGGCTTCTATGCTCAATTACAGGTATAGTTATAGATTATCAATTTTCATTGTTTTGTAATATATAATATATGAATATTCCTCAATTTATTAATCTGTTCTCATGTAGGTGGGCTTTTGAGATGCTTCCAGTTTCTTTTCTATTATGAGTAGTGCTGCCATGAACATTTTTGTGCACATCTTCTAGTAAACATGAGCAAGTTTTTGTCTTGGGACACATCAAGATAAGGCATGCAAACGCTCAATTTTATAAGATTACATTAAAGTGATTGTTCTCAATTACACTTCCTTCATATGTAAGCCATATGTAAGTTAATACATATTCCCCCCAGAACTTAGTATTGTCAGACTTTTTACATTTAGGCCAATAAAACAATCCTGTTGTAGTTTGCATTTGCATCTGAATCACTAGTATTATTCAATGTCTTTGCAAGTGCTTTCTTTCTGTTTAATAGCTGTTTTTACTTCTTGTCCATTTGTCCTTTTTCTTACTGATTCGAGGTGTTCTTTTTTTTCATCCTGATACCAATTCTTGGTTAGGAATGTATTTTGCAAATATAATCTCACACTTTGACTTATTTTTTTTACTTCATTTTAATTGTCTTTTGATTTATAGAAGTCCTTAATCATAATGTATTCAAATATACTAGCTTTTTTCTTTTACACTAGCACTTTTTGTACTTTATTTAAGAAACCCTTCCCTACTTTGAAATCAGAAATTCTCATCTGTATTTTTTTCTAAAAAATTTAAAATTTCAATTTAGACACTCACTTTGATACAAGTTCTTAATACATATGGAGTAGATTTTAGTCTATAATTTAATTTTTTTCCATATGTATAACCACTTATTCCAACTACATTTTTGAAGTCACTTCTTTCCCCACTGGCTTGCTGTGTGACCTGTATCATACAGAGAAGTGCCATATGTGCATGGGTCTCTTTAGAAACCCTCCATTTGTTCCTCTAGTCAATTTATTTACCCCTACACTAATCCTACATGATAGCCCTCACTAAATCTCTATAGTAAGTCTTGATATCTGACAGCACTAGTCTACTTTGTTTCCTTTGAATTGTATTAGATATTCTTAGTGTTTTGTTATTCCATTTTAACTTTAGAAGCAAATTGTCAGGTTCCACAAGGTATCTTGTTGGGTTTTGATTGGAGTTGTATTAAAGACAATGCATAAATAGAATTCTCTTCGCCATATTTCTATTTTCTCTTGGTAACCTCTCTCATGTGTATCTCATTGAGGACAACAATTCATGCTACTTTCATCCCTGCTCTCCCCCAACCCCAGGAACCATGTATTCATTTACCCATTAGAGATTCCCCCTTGGATCATACAGAAGACCTTTGCTAACCATGTTCAGAGTTGAACACATTATTGTTCCTGAAAAGCTGATTCTCACGCAGCATTCTCTGTGTACATCAATACCTCTGCTATCCACCCAAGCACCTTAACATCATCCTCCCACACCTTTCCCCTGTCTCTAGTCACCAACATCCAATACATTCTACCTCCCCCACCACTCCCACAAAAAAGAGCTTAGATCTTCCACTTCTCTCCCTTCCTATTGCTCATTCACCAAATGCTTCCTAGCTCAGGTTACCATCTTTTCTCTGTCTACTGCAGCTCTAACTTGTCTTCCTTATCATCAGTGTGCCCTCTTGCCCTCTCCCAACTCTACTTTTAGGCAAAATATACTTTCTAAAATATATAGAATATCAAATTGATACCCTCCTTGAAAACCTTTAATGATTTCCCATTGCTCTTCTTGAAGTAACTGTAAAGGAACTATGTGAGCTGGCTTTACTGGTTTCTTCAGCCCCACCTTGCACCTTGTCCCCCCTCCCCTTAGGCACTCTGGCTCTGATGTACTCCCCTAGAACTTACAGCTCTGGTCTGTTCTTTAGCTCCTGATTTTTTTCCCATATAATGTCACCTTCCATGTCATAAGTGGTAACTCTATCACCCTTTGGAAAAGATTGACAGCAGGCATAAAAGAAATTAGAAGATTCATGAAGATTTTAGCATACTAGCTGGCATCCATAAATATTGGCTACTTTCAGTCCTCACAGGAGTGCTAAATGAGGTTCTCTTTTTCTCAGATGCTGACAATGAAGCCAGCAGTATACAGGGTGACTTTGGAGAAGTAGGGATGGAAAGGGAAGATGGTTCCCACTATAGAAAGTGAAATCTAAGTGTAGAAAAACAGGAATGGCATTACCTCTGCCCATGGAGGGACTGGGTGTCAGGAGAGCATGTTCCCTCTTCCTCTCCCAGTTTGTGGGTGTCGTTTCTCCTTCACAGTCTTCCTACCTGCCTCTCTAGTTGCCAATATTGTAGTGGAGTGGGCAAGTATTTGGGATCCTGTAGACCTGGACTAGCTGTGCCCCTGTGAGTACACTACTGAATCCAGCAAACCCATATCCTCATCCACACAGAGGGCCACTATGGGCTAATGACAGTCAGCACTAGGGGAGGACAGATGACTGTACCACCTCCTTCCAGAAGGATCTGGCTTTGGTATTCTGGAAGTGTTAGTCCTCTTCCCCATCCAGGGTCCTAGCCTGCCTTCTCCCTACCTGGTTTTCTGGACTCAGGCATTACCTCTTCTCTCCACCCTACCCCACCCTCCTACTTCCTCTCATTAAAATGTCTTCCTACCCATGGGCAGCACCTTCCTGCATTCTATAGTTTGACTGACCCTCCATCTGCTTAGTGAAGTAGGCAGGGGGATTATTAATAGTAACATTAATAACCAGCATTTATTGAATGCTCACAAGGTACCTGGCACTGTGCTGAGCACTTGAGTTAAAGAGTCAATGTGGGCTGGGATCAAGGGTCAGAGTGTGGATGCCAGATGCAAGTGTATGGCTGGAGTGAAAGTCAGGGTATAACTGGGGTTAGGGGTCAGGAATCACTGTGTGGATGGGTGAGTAAGGGGTCAGGGACAGGTGGGTAGCCAATTTCAGGAACCACCCCTAGAGAGAACCAAACTCCCCCCCTTGGCCCCACTGTGAAGACAGGTCTTGGATGAAGAACAAGATGAAGGGAAAGAGAGATCAAGGCAGGAATGAGGCTCCAGGGGAAGCTGGCATGAGCAGGGCTACCCGGGGGGCCTCAGGGTGGATTTGAAGCTGGGCCAGATGGAAGCTGTAATAAAAAGGAAGAAAGGAGTCTCCAAGAGTGGCTCCACCCTGCCGTTGTCTCCAAGTGCCTGACCTTGCTCCCCAACTCACAACAGCCACTGTGACTTCTCCAAAGGTCTCACTCTACTCAGGTTCATCAGCAGGGGCCTTCTGAATGTGGCTGCACTTCCTGGGAGCTGTGGTTCTTTTACAACACACCACACAACCCTGTGTCAAATGCAGACTCTCCAGGACCTGAGTCCCTGCCCACCTCTAACATCTTCCAAGCCTTCCAAATTTCCTGCCAGAATTAGGATTTCCTGGGCCCCTCAACACACATATTACCTTATCTAACCCTGGTGAGTATCAGAGCCACTTGAGACATGAGACAAGGAAGTTCAGGACTTGTGTGTTGAGTGACAATGAGTCTCTCTGTAGGAGAATGTAGCTGCCGTGTCTACCGCCTTCCTAACACTTATGAGTCACCCTTTTTAATGGTGAGAGTAAATCTCAGATTTAGGGCAAATCAGATAAGATACCATGGGAACTTGCTCAGCACTGAGGTCCCAAAGCTTAGGAGGCAGTGGATATCAGCCTGCTGCCTGGCTTGGCTGAGAGCTAAGCTTTGTTGTCACAATATCAGTGTTGATTTTAGGGTTCCTTTTTACCTGTAGCAGTTTATATTGCTTTTCTTTTAACAATAGTCATATAAGTTTCCTTTTGAAACACCGGGAGAGGTAGAAGGGGGTTCAGTCCAATGGGTACTGTCCCATTCACAGGAATTTATGATGGTCCCCCTTTCCTGTGGCTGAAAGACCCCCCCCCCCACCACCACCCAGGTCTCATAGCCTGCAGGAGAGTTAAATTCATTAAAAATAATTGCCTGGCTAGAGTCATTAATGTCCCCTGGCAGAAGCCCATTACTCAGCAGGCTCAGGCTGCCTGTGCTGCCACCACTGCTTTGCTTCTTCTAATCAGAAACCTGCCAGCCCCTGGGGACCCTTCATCCTGTGGAGAGGCGAGACCCCAGATCAGAGCACTTTGGATAATGAGGGGAAGGCTTGTGTTCACAGCCCTGAGCACTCTGCAGGCATAAGCTCAAAACACTTGGCACAGTTCTGTGGGGCTGATGCAGCTGCTCCCCATTTTCCTGGTGGAGAGAGGGAGGATTAGAGAGGCAATGTCCCTGGCAGACACATGGCCCGCTGGCAGTGCACAGCTGTGTCTGAGAACCCAGCTGTCAAAGAAGGGCAGAAAGCCAGGAGCTGGCATGCTGGCTGGAAAGGCAGGGCAACTTTGAGCCTGGTCAAGCCTGAGAGGGTCAGGGTTTTGGGGCCCCTGTACCCAGGTGGAGTGAGGGACACAGTCATGGCGAGGAGCAGGCTGTTGCTGACCTAGACGGCTGAACAGGGACACCAGACATACTTGTAAGCCTATTGCAGGTGGGTAACCAAAGCTTCCAAAGGCGAAATAGATGTTAGGTTAATTTTACCCAGCAAGTAATCAATATCCTGCCTTCCCTCACCAGGATGACTTTGGGACAGGTAGGACTGAGCTCGGTGCTAGAACTCTGCTATGCCTGGCCAGTATATTTGACCTCAAAACTTTCTGCCTATCACATGAACCAAGAACTTCCTTGGTATCTGCGAGGATGTGGTTACCCACCAAGTGTGACAGCAGAAGTGCTGAACAGGCATTGCTGCTCCCAAACACACATATCACTATGAACTGAATGTTTGTGTTCCCCTAAATTCATATGTGGAGACCCCCAACCCCAGTGTGGCTGTATTTGGAGATAGGGTCTCTAAGGAAGTAATTAAGGTTAAATCAGGTCATAAAGGTAGGGCTCTAATCCTTCCAAGAACAGACAATGGAGAGGAGAGTTCAGCTCTCTCTCCATGTAAGTACAAAGAGGTCATGTGAGGATGTAGCAAGAAGGTGGTCGGCCATCTGTAGCTCAGGAGGAGAGCTGTCACTAGAACCCAACCATAAAGTCATCTTGATCTGGGACTTCCAGCCTCCAGACCTAGGAGAAAATAAATGTCTGTGGTATTCTGTTGTGGTAGCCTAAGCATACTAACACATACACAGCTGAAGTTTTTTCTTTGTCTTTCTATGGATCCTCTTTGCAAACAGTATGGTAAAAGAGGCGTGGGGACCATATCACACCTGGAGGGGGTAGAACCTAACTGAGGGGTGGTACACCCTTTATAAGTTAGAGGTTGGGGGACTTCAAACAACTTACCTTTTGTGGCCTCAATTTCCTTACCTATGAAAGTGATACAACCGTACCTCCAAAGGTGAGAACCATGTCAGTAATACTTTCAAATTGTCCAGCCTGGAGCACATGCAAAGTAAATATTGTTATTTAGCAATAACGTGAAGGCCACAGTCAATAATGTGGGGTATATATGCAAAGATAAGAAGTGATGTGTAGACAGGAAAAGGGTACACACACCAAGAAAGTACATCTCAGTGTGGAAACAGAACCAGTAACAAAGGAAGGAAAGAGGACCACATCAGGGATGGGAATGGGATGGGAGTGGAGGTGGAAGTGGAGAGAACGACTCTTCTTCAGATTGAAGCACACCCTTCAAAATACCCAAGACAATGTAGGGGCTCAGCTGGGAACCTCAAGGAGGGTCACTTGAGCCACCTCACACTGCATACTGGAATCACTAGGAGCTTGAAGAGCTTCAAGGTCTGAGTTTCATCCCTAGAATCTGATCTAATGTATAACTCAATTTACATCAATCAAAGTGGGCCAACAGAGTATTACAAAGGTCAGGTAAAAAAAAAAACAATTAATGGAGAAAATTTTAAGATCCTCAACTTGCACACACTGAAAACAGAAAAACATAGCCACTAGACACATGACAATATGTTCCACCTCACTAATAATTTGAAAGTCAAATAGAAAGAGGGTTGGTCCAACATTTTCTCTGATTAGGTGTGTAAAGTTCAAAAACAGGTGTATATCAAATATATATACACTCTTTGGACATTAATTGGCACAAGCTTTTGGGAAGCCAAATAAAATACATAAATGAAAGCCAAAAAGTTTTTTTTTATTAAAATAAAACTTCTAAGTGCTTTGCCATAATGTTCCCTCTTCTGTATTTAATTTCCTCTATTCAAGAAGATGAGCAAGAGTATAGAGCAGTTATACAAGTGGGTTCAGGGGGACACTGAGAGATGCTGTTTTCTTCTGTGTGGATCTCCAGGAGTGACAGTGCACGTGGTTTGGGCCCCAGGATAGCCAACAAAGTCACTTCTACAAGGAGAGGATAGAGTAGGTTGAAACGGATATAAATTTCCTAGGTAAATACTGGTTGATGCTTTTAGGCTGATGGGCTGTAAGGAGGAAAGTAATACCTGAAAGTTAAGGAGAAAGGGATGGAATCAGGATGGTACTCCTAAGAAAAGAGACTTCATTTGTTTCTACAGCTGGAAAGGAGCCAAAGGAGCAGAAAGGTGCAGGAAGGCATTATTCACTTATCCCACATCCTGATAGAAGGAAGGGAGCAAGATTAGTTTTATCCAGAGGAGAACCACTTTTCTGTGAGAAAGCAAAAGAAAGAAGCACCCATCCTGGCTAGATCTCATAAAGATGCAGACTAGGGCCCAAGCTGCTTCCAGGCCTGCCTGCTTCTCATGCCTCCCCATCACTAAATTCCTCTTCTGTTTAAATCTGCCAGACCTGGCTTCTGTTGCATACCAGCAAGTACCCTGACTAATCCAGAGCTGGAGACCAAAGGCAGAAGGTGAACACTATTGACCAGGTATGAGGCTAGCCACTGCTTGGACTTTCCCCAGACCCTGGAGTCCATCATGCTACCACAGATGGATCTGCTCTCCAGTGCCTTCTACTCTGATGTGCTGCCAACAGGTAAACCCTTTCTATTTTCCATAACCATTTTCTTATTTCCAAAATTTTTAATTAGTTCTTTTTCATAACTGTTAATTCTTATTTTTACCGTGATATCCTTCCTTATCTCTGAGGATTCTAGTTTTCCAATATCATAAATAATTTATGTTCTGATTGTTCTCATAAATCAGGATCTTCAGGTAAAACCCTAACATTAATTTAATATGTATTTTCTTCTGTGGTTCTACTCTGAGTGTGCCATTATTGTGGAATGTTCTAGTGCATACCTGTCTAGGAGGTCCTTTCCCTTACCTGCCTGATCCAAATTTTCTCTTGCTTTCAGGGAATCAGTACATTTTTGGACTCACACTTATTTTGGAGTGTGCATTTGTTAGATCATCTTCATACCTATTTTAAATCATTTTGTGGATTTTGTGTTCTCAGCCCATCATTGGAACCAGGAGTGGCCCATACCCTCTAATGTCACTCATAAATATCTGTACACTTTCTTTTTTTGTTTCCTATAGCAACTGTGTGATCTTCAGCAAAGATACCATCTAACTAGTGCTCTCACTTCTATAGGAAAGCTGTTGATTGCGATTATTTCCATTTTGTTTAGCCACTTAACTGAGACCACTCAATTATTTATACATTTGATCCTTGAACAACATGGGTTTGAACTATGTGGGTCTACTTATATGTGGACTTTTTTCAATAAATATTGTAAATGTATTTTTTTCTATTTTATGATTACCTCAATAACATTTTCCTGTCCCTAGTTTACTTTATTGTAAGAATATATAATCATGTAACATACAAAATATGCTATCAGTATAGTCAACTATACCTCAGCACCTGCAGATTCCCAGCTATGGGTCAAGAATATTGTTTTCAGGGTCTTTGAGTCAAGAGGGAGACATAGGTAAATACGCCTGGCCTCCCTGCACAACTATAGCAAAAAATACAACTAGACTACAAAACAAATATCACCCAGAATTTTCATAAAATTTATCTGTGTGAAAGTCTGACAACCAAGAATTTAAAGAAGCCACATTCATCCAGAAGGGTAGGAGGGGAGCAGATGCAAAGAATGGTGGAGAGGTGGAGAGGTGTGGAGAGGAGTGGAGATGTGAAGTGGCATGGAGTGGCACAGAGATGGGAACAGGTAGCCCCACATCCAAGTGTGGTGGATAAAAATCAGGAGGGATACCTTGGGAGCTAGGGATCCCAGCCCCAGATCTGATCACCTTACCCAGGGTTCCAGTGCTAGAAAGGTAAATCCCCTTAACTTCTGGCTGTAAAAGCCAGTGGGGTTTGGGGCAGCAAAAGAAACTTCAGGATTCTCAAAAGACTCCTCTTAAATGGCCCACAGTGGATTTAGGACTCACACAGACCTAAGGGAGGGATTCAGTGCCAGGGCAACAGCTGGAAGGGCACCAGTGGCATACAGGGAGAAAGTGAAACTACTGGCAACAAAGTAAGTGCTGGGAGATAGCTTCCTTCCAATCAAAATTCCAGATGCCAGGCAGTGTCATTGTTCTCCCACACAGAGTAACAGAGAAGTGAGGCAGGTTGCCCTGCCCTGGTAATTACTGAAGGCTCCGCTCCATTCAACTCACTGGTGCACTTTTCTACAATAGACCACCCTGCTAAGACAGGGAGTCAAAGCAGCTCGACCTAATACACAGAAACAAATGCAGGGAGGCTACCAAAATGAGGAGACAAAGAAATATGGCCCAAAAGAAAGAACAGAACAAAATTCCAGAAAAAGAACTGAACTAAATGGAGATAAGCAACCTATCAGATGCACAGTCCAAAGCACTGGTTATCAGGATGCTCCAGGAACTCACTGGGTACTTCAACAGCATTAAAAAAAAAAAAAAGGGAAAAAGAAAAAGAAAAAGAAAAAGAACAGGCATAAATGAAGGTCACAGTAAATGAAATAAGGAAAAATCTATAGGAAACCAACAGTGGAGGGGATGAAGCCAAGAATCAAATCAACAATTTGGAACACAAAAAAGGAAAAAGCGTTCAATCACCACAGCAGGAAGAAAAAAGAATTTAAAAAAAAAAAGAGGATAGGCTTAGGAACCTCTGAGATATCTTTAAGCATACCAATATCTGAATCATAGGGATGCCAGAAAGAGAAGAGGAAGAGCAAGAAATTGAAAATTTATTTGAAAAAATAATAAAAGAAAACTTCCCTAATTTTTCTTAAGGAAATAGACAGACAAGTCCAGGAAGCACAGAGAATCCCAAACAAGATGGACCCAAAGAAGACCGCACTGAGACACATCATAATTAAAATGCCAAAGGTTAAAGATAAAGACAGAATCATAAGCATATGGTTACCTGCAAAGGGGTTCCCATAAGACTGTCAGATGATTCCTGAAAAGAAACTTTGCAGGCTAGAAGGGACTGGCAAGAAGTATTCAAAGTGATGAAAAGCAAGGAGCTAAACCTAGATTGCTCTGTCAGCAAAGCTATAATTTAGAATTGAAGGACAAATAAAGTGCATCCAAGACATACAGGGAGAACTACAAGGCAAAACTAAAGGAGTTTTACGAAGCCCAAATCACCAAGCCATCTTTATATGAAATGTTAAAGAGAATTATATAAGAAAAAGAAGATCAAAATGATGAACATTAAAATTGCAATAAATTCACAACTATCAATAATCAAATCCAAATAACAAACTAAGCAAACAAGCAGAACAGAAACAGAATCATAGGAATGGAGATTATCTGTTGGGAGGGGGAAGGGGGAGAATGGGGGAAATGGTGCAGGGATTAGGAAGCACGAATTGGTAGGTACAAAATAGACAGGGGAATGTTAAGAACAGTATAGGAAATGGAGTAGCCAAAGAACTTAAATACATGACCCATGGACATGAACTAAGGGGAAGGGTTCCTGGAGGGAATGGGGGTACCAGGTTGTGGGAGGCAAAGGGGGAAAAATTGGGACAACTGTAATAGCATAATCAATAAAACATATTTTTAAAAAAGAATACTGTTTTCAGTAATTAGTTGGTTTAATCCACAGACAGGAAACCTGAGGATATGAAGGGCTAACAGTGGTTAAGTTTTGGGGATCAAAAGCTGTATGTACAGTTTTGACCCTGTGGTTTGTATCCCTGCCCCTCAAGTTGTTCAAGAGTCAGTGGTACTAAGCTTTTCAATAGATTTTCTGTATGAAGACTAGATCGGGCAGTGACTGGACAGACACAGAATATGAGTGCCTTAAATGAAAGAAGTGGCCTAAGACAAACATGACAGTGTTCTTCAAGACTCATCATGCATCTTCCAGCTCACCTTTCATCCTCACCAGAGCATGGCCCTCACCTTCTTAGTCCATGGTGGGGAGCTCCAGTCATCAAGCATGTTCCAGGCTATAAGACCAAGAAGAAGAGGGGAAAATAAAGGAACTTGTCTTTAAGAAAAGTTCCTGGAAGCTGCCACTGGATGATTCTGCTAACATCCTTGTACCAGAACCACGTGGTCACACCTGATGCCCAGCAGTAGGAAAGTATAGTCATTCCTCTAGGTGGCCACATGTCCAGCTAAAAATGAAAGATTTGGTTACTCTGAAAGGAGAGAAGGAATGTTAGGAGAAAATAAGCTAGCTCTGCCATGATATCAACAAATAATAATGCCTTTATTTCTTTATTTTAAGGACTAGTACCTCTTATATTCATTGACAAGGAATGACAGGGTCTGACATGATCTACTTCTGCAAGGCCCCCTGTAGTCATTCTGTGTGTTTCCTCCCCTAGTACCGTAGGGATGATGTTAGTGTGTTTTCTGTTCCCACTTGCTAAATGGAATGAAAGGCAAATGGCAGATATGCTCTTGGAAAAGATTTGGAAAGGCTATCTGTTGGATGGTTGTGCAAGGGAACAAAGTTGACTCAGGCTCAGTGTGCACATGCAAGAGGAGATGGGAGGAGCAGCAGGTGGAAGTTGGGGAGATTCGGACTTCAGTTTTCACAGGCTGAGTTTGAGGCAGTTTTCAGAAAAGAGCCATCACAGCAATCACTAACTGGTCCAGGAAATGGAGCAGGGCTGGTCCTCAAGGCCAGGAGCCAGGACCTCTTGCTCTCTCCTTCTTTCCTTTCCCAGATAGACTGATTCCCAGAGATCAGCCCCCTCCTGCCCTATTCTTGCAGCCCAGAACCTGTACACAGCAGGTGAACCTGAACAAAGAGAAAGTAGGAGAAGAGAAAAGGTGTGCTGAACCTCAATAGACACAAAAAGCCACACATTCTCCCGTTGTCTCTATAGGTTTTGTGAAAAAACAACAGGAAGACTGTCCAATATTTTTTGAGCATTTGTTACCTGACAGCTGCTTACTAAGAGTCCTGTAGGGTATCCTGGAGTACCTTGACTCTATTGCCACTGGGAGATAATCCACCTCAGCTCTGGCCCCTGGATCATGGATGTAGGGTTGCCCTGTGACCCCCCCTGCAAATGACCATGGCAAATGTGGACTCAGGCCCTCCAATTTCATCTTTAAACAAAAATCTCTGGGCAGTTCTACACTCATTGACAATAAAGGCACCAGTTTTTGCAGTCACAAGTCACAGTGTCAGGTGCCCCATGGGAGTTCTCCCAGGGTCCTCACTGAATGAGCATTGCAAGAGAATGAATGAGTCTTGCACGAGTCTCATAGCCTCTACTGTATCACAGAGCTTCCTGAATACGCCCTCTGAATTTGTTGAAAACCTGTTGATCCATTTTTATATAAGATAAAAAACAAGCTAATAAACAACATAAGCTTCCTCTTATTTGGATCTCACTTAACCCTGGTTGGGTGAGTGAGGGGTGCTCATGAGGTAGATGTCATTATTCAGAACAAAATATGGAGGGCTCATGTGGCCAATGAAAGATGGATGAGAGTTCTCTCCACCAGACCAGAGGAGATGTGAGAGGTCTTCCTGGAGGTGATTCTTAAGCATATTCCGGAAGGTTGGACAGGCCAGATGTGGTAGGGATGGGAAAGGCATTCCAAGTTGAGGGAACATCATGTGCAAAGGCATGGAAGCAAGGGAGCAAATTCTCCCTTTGCGCCTACACTCTCCTTTTCCTTACTCCTAAGTGGCAGTGGCTCTAGGACTTACAGCCCAAGTACATGTGTCTTTCAGAGCTCTGGGAGGACTCTCCCTGGGTCTTCACCAGAACCCCCATCCTTGAGTAAGGGTAGGGGCCTGTCTAGGGCTTTATCACCCCCAGAGAAGCAATGGCAAGCTTTGCAGGGAGGGTAGGCGGAGTAGGCCTGGTGCTGGGGTCTGGGCCAGGGGTATGAGTTCTGGGTTAGAAGGAGTCATCTTATGCCTGATTATGGAGCCCAGAGACTGGGAATATGAAAGGGAGGGAAGTCTCATGCTGGGAGAAATTACCCAGAAGTTTCTCTCCCTGAAGTCCATGGTCTGGTCTGGTTGGGGGATGGATACCTGTCTAGGGAGAAAGGCTGGGACTGTCCCACATGATGTGTGAGCAGGTGGAGGCACCTCGCATAGAAGTCCCACATGGAAGGGAAATAGACTAGAGGTATTCCTTGTTGCAGCCCCAAAGACCAAAGGCCTGCTGTGGGGGAGCCTCTTCTGGTAGTGCAATGATGGGGATGGGGCAGCTGAGCAGGACCAGAGGCCTGCATCCTCAAGAGCCCAGCTTCCCTATAGGTTGGGAGCCATGTGGAGTGCTGGTTCTGTGTGCAGACTGGTGCCCTACTAAAAG
This sequence comes from Mormoops blainvillei, assembly GCA_004026545.1. NCBI lineage: Eukaryota > Metazoa > Chordata > Mammalia > Chiroptera > Mormoopidae > Mormoops > Mormoops blainvillei. The sequence goes on from PVJD01006185.1 coordinate 18,888, forward strand.
AAGCTCTGCACAGTGGCCTGGTTTCAAATAGTGTTTGTGCTCCAGAGAACATACCCTGTCCAACTTTCTGTGGAGGAAGAGAAGATGAGAAAACTAGGAGGGACAGCTTGCTCAGGGGAGGGCACTCAGACAGACAGGAGAGCCCCAGGCATTCTGAGGGAGGTTCTGGAACCTTCCACTAAACACTTCAGTCAGAAGGGAGAGGAGAAGGGAAATGCTCTGGGAGCACTTCAGCTTCTGTAAGTGAGTTGGTGTTACTTTGTCCAAATGAAACATGAGGAAGCTGAGCCTTAGAAAGGCTGACTCCTACTAGGTAAATATTCATCATGTGCCCTCTCAGACAGAAAAGGGGCTGGATATGAGAAAGAAGTCTCCCTGGAGAAGGTAGAATCTTAGCTGAGGTCTTGATGGCAGAGGGCAGTCAACAAACATTCCAGGTAAGGGGAACTTCCTATGCAAAGTCCCTGAGGTGTGCAGCATGCGGCACAAGAACTGGAAGCGGTCCATTGGCACAGAGAAGGCAATAATATTGAGGGACGAGAATGCAAAGTGGGGCTGGCTAAGGACCAATGAATGTCCCCAAGTCACAAGCGTGCTTACAGGAGGGTCACATGCCCAGCATGTACTGCTCACTGTCCCAAGGTCTCAGTATACAGCTGTGAACAGAACAAAAAGTCTCAAGCCCCCAAAACTGAACACAGACACTATTCTCAAACAAAAGCCAAATGTGGCCAGTGCTCTTGAAGTACCCTAATGGGAAGGGACAGAATGGTAGGCAGGGATCAGAGAGCTATCTGAGAGGGCTGAGGAGGGGACATTCCCTTATGGGAATCTGGGAGAGCTATAGAAGGAAGTCCTGGAGTTCTGGAAGAAGATGCTCCAAAGGCCATGTGTTTGGAGTCTACTCTCCCTGAGCAGAGTAAGGGTGTGGGGGTAGAGAAGGAGATGAGGGAAGGAGGAGTGGGGGAGTAGAGATGAGGGCAGGAAAAGTAAGGAAATCAGAAATGAAGGTAGGGGCAGTCAGGGAGTTTGGGAGGACACAGGAAGACTGAGAAGTGGCTAATGGCAGGCGACAGTGTCCCACACTGTGGATAGGTGCTGAATGGACAGGGGCAAAGCTAAACAGCTAGCTTAGTATCCAGGAGGTCACTGGAGGAACGGGCACCAGCAGAGAGGGAAACTAGGTAGGTAGAGGGGCTGTGCAGGGAGATATGTAGGAAGCTGGGAGCAGGGCCTGGGGTGGCAACTGGAGTGCATTTGGGATGTAAAAAGTGTTGTTTAAAAGATGGGGATAAAACAACACTTGTATGCCCCCGGACAGCAGGAGAAACTAAAGGGGGGCTGATGAGGCTAAGGCAGAAGCAGCGAAGGGTTGGGCTGTGCTCTCCCATCTAGAGGGTGCATCCTTGGTAAGATAGAGCACAGATACAGGTAGGTGGGCAGCTGAGGTGGGGTTGTTGGGAGAATGAGATTGCTTTTTCATTGGTGAGATCACTTCCTGAGAGTGGGGAGGTGCTGGATGTGGGAGAAGGCAGGAGAGTACTGGAGGTGAGAGAACCGAGGGAGTGCACAGTGTAGGGCATGTGTGGACTTATGAGGTCAGCAACCATGGCTTCAGTTATCTGCAAGGATATGGTGTCTCTAACCACATTAAGCTGCTCAGATTCAGGTATGGAGGGAAAGCGGAATTGTCCAGGTGAGTGTGAGGAGGGAGGGAAAGGGGACTGAAGCTGTTGCAAAGAAGGTGATTACTGTGATGGAGGAGTGAATGGGCTCAGGGAAGAAGAGAGGTGAACACTGAGATAGAATGGCAGGTAAGGGCTGGTTGACAAGGGGAAGACCCCTATAGACTGGAAGAAGTCTTAGAATCCAGGGGTGAGAGGGAATGATCTGGAAAGACAGAAGCTTTAGGCAGTGGTGGTAGGTGGTTGAACTGAGAGGAGGGTGGAGGCTGATAGGGCAGGGCACTGCAGGAGAAAGAACAAGCCCAGAGCTGGAAGGACAAGTATCGGAAGGCTGTGGGCAGGTCATGAATTCTAAAAACCCTGAAATGGCCCAGCTCTGCAGGCTCCCTGCTCCTGTCAGTGAAGGGTTGAGTGTAGAAATGGAGTTTGGGAACCAAGAGACAGAATTGCCCTTTCACATCTGAGTGCCTCTGAAAATCAGCCCACTACAGATGCAGACCCAGTGGGCTGGCTGGATCTTTGCACAAAACTATCCAGAAACAAACAACCTGAAAAGGAAAAGGTATGCCCAGGATGAGGAGGCTTTCTTGGCAATGTCATAAAAGGCACAAACTACTAAAGGTAAATGATGTGATGACAAAAATATTTCTAAATATCCCTATGCCAATTTTTTAAAAGAAAAACCAGAAACAGAAAAAGAAAAAGAAAAAAAAAAGATTGTATACAACCAAGTCACAGTGGAGACTTGTGATGGTCAATAAATATATGAGAATCCTGTTAACTTTAACAGTAATCAGAGAAACAAAAAAATTGTAAGAATGTGATATTAGTTTTCATCTGTCTGATTGACATGTTAAAGATTTAGTGAGTGTGGATCTGAGGTCATAGATAACTCAACTGAAAACACTGTTAGGGACAACAATTTGGAAATTGCTCTCAAATTTAAGATGTCTAAGAAAGAAGGTGGATGGATTAGCCAAAGAATATATATGCAAAACTCATAGATGCAGAAAATAGTGGAGAGATAGCCAGAAGAGGGGAGGTGGGTGGAGGTGGGCAAAGGGGGGTGGGAAAAGGGAATATCTGTAATAGTGTCCACAATAAAAATAAAGGGGAAAAAGGTGTGTATTCCCTTTGGCCCAACTATTCTGCTTTCATGTCTAAAAATGATTTATCAGCTGAAAAAGGCAATTTTGACTCCAGTGGGAGGTATTTGCTGTGGTGGAAGTTGGTCCATGGAGATCTATTTGGGGAGAACAGAGAGGGGTGGATGGGTTGCAAACCAACCTCCAGAGCCCCCCAAGCCCCATGCCTTTCTGGTGGGGACCACTGAGGTGCAGGGCAAATTCTGTGCTTGCGGAGGGTTTGGCTGTGAGTAGAGGAGCACTGGGCCAGCACTGAGGGAGCAGGGGAGAGAGGACCCAAGGGATGATGAATGGGATATTCAAATATCACCCAAAGAGAACTAATGGTGGTGGGTAGGAGGAGGGCAGACAGAGAGAACAGGATTAGGTAGAAGAGGTGCTAGTTCATCCTGGATGAGGCAGATGGATAGGCTTCTTTAGAGGAGGTCTAGCCCTTCTCCAGTAACCAAGGAGGAGAGAGAAGGAAGAGGACTGGAGGAAGCAGAGTTGAGGTGGAGGTAACATCAGCCAATAGCCCTGTGGCAGTACACCCTAGGCAGAAGGACCATCCCAGCTCAGATCCATTGTCCCCTCCAAGTCTGACCAAGGAAACTCCACCGGCCCACATCTTCAGATCTCTAAGTAAACAGCTGCTTCTGGGACAGCAGCAGAAATTTTCTCAGAAGGCCAAGGCCCAGTGCCTCTCAAGGTGGTTGTTGAGGCCCATGGGCAACTCTCCTGGCAGGTCCCAAGAGGTCAGGCTCAGGCTCCCAGAGGCCTCCCACATACGTGTCCATCTTTGGATGGGCCAGGCAGGTGGCTGTTTTCCTCTGGAAGGATTTCAGTATCCCAGATGACCTGGCCATGATTCAAGTTGGTCATGCTTTATGGCTGGTGGTGAAACCACAAGCCAGGTTCAGGCATCCACGTTGAGGTGCTGTAGTAATAGGCCTAGTTTCACCACTTGGGCATGGCATAATTCTGGTTTCCTCCTTCATGTAAGGATGAGGTGAGTTAAACATACACTGACCACAGGGCCTGTGATGTTTGCATACCTCTGCAAACTCACTAATGACAACTGAGGTGCCCACTTAAGCGGGCAAACTTGTGACCTATAAATTCTGACTCCATGCAACTGTTTAGAAAAGACTAGAAGATATATATCCAAGGGCTAAGTGTGGTTGCCTTTAGACACAGGGAAAGGAAGGAGACAATTGCCCATTCTTACTTTATATACTCTTGTGTATTTTTACAATAAGTATTTTGTAATTAAAACTCTGAATGAAGATTTTTTTAAGAAGGCAGAAACAGAAAACAGGGCCTGGCACAGTGAAGGTCAGTTCCATTAGTGCTAGACTGTCACTCTGGTTACTGTCAGGCTGGCTTTGACCCAGTGGGAACTTCCCTAGGACTTGGCCTGGCCCGAAATCTGCAGGATAGGTTGCAGGAGGTGCTGGCTACTAGGGAAGGGGGGAGGAAGAGGACAGGAAGAGGACAAGGGCTTCAGAGAATGAGATGGAAGGCAGGCAGGCCATTGCAACTGTAGTGATCAAAGGAAAGGTCAAAGAGGGCAGAGAAGCCTGAGAAGCTAAAGGGAAGGCTGAGGTTTCTTTGAACCGTAATCCCCCATACACATACCATGGAGTTGTTGCTGTAAAAACCCTCCACCCCTCACCCCTGCCCAAGGAGACCTGCATTTGAAAGCCCAGCCAACTCCATCCCCTTCTCCCCTCACAGAATGCACTTTCCCAATATACCCCCTCTTACACTCCACCCCCACCACACTGGAGCTGGGGCTGGTATACCTTTGCCAGCTGGTGGTAATAGCCACAGATCTCTGTGAGGGCTCCAGAGGGAGGAGATGGGGCTGGCCCAGGTCCCCTGCTTCTGGATCACAGGGGTATAATGGGGAGGGTGACAGTGGCATCTATCAGGGTAAGAATAGGTCAGGGTGATGAGGGCAAGGTGCTGTGGGCTGCCCAGCAGGCAGTCTGAGCTCACCTCAGAGGTGGGGGTGGGAGGGGCAAGGAACAGTCTGTACAGAGGCCCTGAAGTTGAGGGAGCTGAGAGCTGAGACCCTACCCTGAGCCAGGGCTGGGCTTGGGGGGAGTACTAGCTCCTAAGAAGGGAAAAGGCTAGAGACTAGAAGTGGGCTCAGAATCATTCCTAACAGGAGAGTCCAGGGCCCAGTTAGAGGAAATTTACTAACAGAAATTGGGACTGGCCTTGACAGGGAGACAGGGAACAGAGGTGGCCAGGACTACGAGGAGGAAAATGGTAGCTTCACCTTTGACAGGGAAGCAGAAGTGAAGGAAGGTGAAGTCAGGGGTCCATTTGCAAGATCTTTGGCCAGAATTCACCTGCCTTGGGAGAGGGTGTAGAGGCATCAGGACAGGAGCCAGGAACCTCATCATATGAAATCAATCCTCCCCAAATTAATAAACGCAGTTAATACTATTCTACATAGAAACTCTATGTTTGTTTTGGGATTTGAATGAAAAGGTCTTAAAGTTTATATAAAGTAAAAACACATGCCCACAGAACAACTAGATACACACAAAAAAGACACTCCTTAGACACATTAGAAGGATTGTCCTTGGGGAGAAGAAGGAGAGACAAGAGAATCCCTAAAGTGAGAGGCTCTATAGGGACACTGGGCTGAGGGGTATGCTGAAATCAGCTCTTTGCCAAGTCCTCCTAAACAGAACAAAAACCATGCTTGAAATTACTCCCAGTTAGGAATGCTTCCACTACCACCAGTGCAAGAGAAAGGCAAGGATAAAGAAAACTGGTGACCTCTCAGATCCATTTTCTGTACCCACCCCAGGTAACAACATATGTCCAGGCACAGGGCACTTTGTGGTTTGTTTGCTCAGCATTGGGAGTCCTATAAACCTGGGGTAGATGCAGATGTCTGGGAGACAGGCAAGAAAAGTGACTTTTAATCTAACTAGCAAGTCCTGCCTCCATGCTCATGTTCTGGGTAGTTAACCAGTTTTCTAGTATCTCCATGGAAATACAGGACCCTGTTTTGCTGAATAGACAGCTTTGTCTTTCGTGGGTTTCCACCTTGGTCCTCCCAGGCCATCCCTCTGGGGTTCATGTATTCCTGAGTTCATACCACAGTGTTATGATTCCCATGGCTTTCTGGTCAGACAAGGGGCTCTCAACGTTCACTTAGCCCTGGGGGTCTTGTTAAAAGGCAGATTCTGATTCACCAGGTCTGGGTGGGGGTTGAGACAGGCTGCAGGGCTGGCCTGAGGCCCTCACCAAGTAACAAGCTTTAGAGCTCATTCTGGTCCTTTCTTTTTTTCACTCTGTGCTGCATTGGGATCCTTCCACACTGCCTGGCATCTGACTGGTGAGATTTCCATTCCATGCTGTGCACCTACTGGTTTTCTTATTCAGCCATTCAGATCCAGATGGACCTGTTGGCTGCTTCCAGCCCCTCAGAGAACATGGACCATATATCTTGTCCAGGATTGTGGGGTCTTCAGAGTGGGCATACACTTAACTTGTACAAGCCTCCCTTGGTCAGCCATGGCTGCACCATCCCAGCCAAGAGTTACTACCAACACTGCACATTACCCGGCTTGAAAATTTTTGCCAATTTAGTGGGTTAAAATGATTCACTGAACTTTTATTTTGCATTTTTCCAATAAATGAAACATTCTCATATATTTGTTAGACTGTGGAGTTTCTTTTTGCCTGTTTTAATCCTTTTGCCTGCTTTTCTAATAGGATGGCAGCCTTTTCTTTGTTGACTTACAGGAATATGTACATCAACATCTGTGTACGTTACACTAGATACTAGGCCCTTTTCAGTTTTAGACATTGCAGTTATCTTATACCAGCTGTCACCTGCCCGTTAACTTTGTCTCAGGTGTCCTTTGTTGAGTGGAAATTCATGCCACAATTCTCCCATATTACCTTCTATTCACTTATAGTTTTACTTTTCACTTTTAGGTTTTTTAATCCTTCTGGAAACTACCTCAGTATATGGTGAATATGGAGAAAAATAAAACTGGGAACTTACTACCACCATCTATGAAGATGGATGGCATTTTTTAATAGATTAAGTTGGGGGTGCCTGACATGTTTATAATATTAAGTGACCCCCATTCAAGAGCACTAAATGTCCCTCCATTTTTTATGTCGATTTTAATAATCTCATTTAAAATCTTCCTCATAGAGTTTTATGTATTTGTTAAGGCAATTTCTAAACACTACACATTCTGTTGCTTTTATGCACACCTAACTTCTTATACTTATTATCTTTTCTAACTGATGTAGAAAAATACAGTTAAGTTTTGTAAGGTGATCTTGTATTCAGCAATCTTGCTGAATTCTTATTAAATTTCAAAGTTTGTATTTTGTGCTTTTGTTTTTAATATATGACATTAAAATAAATAAATGATGAGGTACTTATATAATAAATAAAATGGTATATATATATATATATATATATATATATATATATAGACATAATGACAGTTTTATTTCTTTTCTTTTCAATGCTTAGCCCTCTTATGTCTGTTTCTTTCCTTGTAGTATTGGCCTTTAAAAAGGAACTCTCAAGTTCCTTTTTAAAACTAGTAATGACTGTGAGTATCCCTAGTTCATTCACAGTCTTGAAAAGAATGTATCTAAAGTTTCTGCATTAAGTGTAGAGTTGTTGCCAGTGGAAATGGGTTCTTGCAGTGTCAGGAGAAAAGCATTTCATGAAAAGCATTTCATGTATGGGAAGATGAGGCATAGTGGAAATATTTATTGGTGTAGAAATAAATGACCGCCCCCAGATGTTCGATGTTTGGGTCTCATCCATGGCCAGGTGGTTCAGCTCCATCCTGCTGTGGAAGAAGTCCACCCTTGTCTTCATCAAGCCTGAACAGGCCAGGGTCCAGAAATTCTGTGCCATTGATCAGGCATCAGCAGGGCATAGTTCAACTCAGTCCCTGCCAAAACTTAGTCCAGCTTGATCTCTGTCCCCATCTATCTATCCATCTAGCTTAGTCTCTGCACCCAGCTGTGCTCCCACCCTCGCTGCGTTGTGTATCCAGGCCTGTGAGTGGAGCCACACTTAGAGCCCACACAACAGCTATGAAGACAGAACAGTCCATAGAATGAGCTAATGAACATGAACTAATGAGAGAGGCCTTTCTTAAGATTTGATTATATTATCTCAGGCTTGGGAAGGAGTTGGCTGGTCTTCAGATTAACCAATCTCTTTCCCAGTCTTTCATGGGCTTGTGTTGGGTCCTCCCCCTATCTAGTCTCATCCCTTTTCCCAGCCTAGATTCCTCCCCCTTACGGTCGCTATCTTAGTTCCCATTGTGCATACTTAAGAGTAGAAGGACCTTCCCCTTCACCATCTTGGCTTATACTGTGGAATGCGCCCAACAGAGAAGTCCTCCTCTTCTCCCTTCGATAACCCCCATACAGGGCAGACAAGTGGGGGGCTAGTCCCCCAGTAGGCTATTCCCCAGCAAAATTTTTCTGATCCACTTTGAGGATTAAGTCCCAAGGGTGGAGGATGCAGTGGTCCCCTGAGTAGTCTATGAATGTTATAGCTTCCTAGTTATTCAGGTTGAATGTTTAATTCTGTTCCCTGGTTTATTAGGTTTAACATCTGATTCCATTTGCTCTCTTCCTTTATTTATAAGCAACTAGCCACCTAGACTAGCAGAGTTTTAGCTTATAACCTTTATTAAGGTAAGGAAGTTTATTTCTATTCCTAGTTTCTCAAAAAGTCTTCTTGTTGAAATTATTATCCATAGATGTTAAATTTTACCAATGATTTTTCTATATCTTTTGAGATAATCATATGGTTTTTCTCTTTAAAATCATAAATGTTATTTATGATATATACCATTTATCATTCTGAATATCTGAATATTATTCAGATATAATGATATTTCTGAAATATAGCAAGCCTTTTGTATAATGATTATGTTTTGCTGTAATGTTTGGTTTAAGTTCCATATTAAAGTTAACTTTGTGGTAGAGAAAGTAAGGAGACAAAATTAATGTTTGGTTTCAAGTTAACACAGGTGTAACATTGTTTCTGAAGTGTTTTCTAAAAATTATAAACATTGTGTTCTTCATTGAGTACAAATAAGTAATAATTTTTAAAAGGGCTACTAAGAAAGTATATGTTACAATAATAAAACTGTAAATGGGACAATATTATAATAATATTTTGGAAAAATAACAAGGCTTTTGCTCACTGAATTCAGAAGTATATTCTTTCAAACTGAAAATCATATTCTAAGAAATGCATGTAGTCTATTATATAACATGTAATCTAAAAGGTTCATGTAATCTATGAGAAAAATATGTCCACAAATGTGTACTTTTAGTCTTCAGTCTCCTTTTAATTGTGTGAAACCTGTTGTGAAGTATTTGAAGGCTCTTAAGTTTAATATGTACAAAGTGTGATTTTTGCAAACTCTTTTCAGCAGAGAGTATAATCACTAAATTCAAACATTTCTCATTATGTAATTAATACATGTGACTTCAGATGCAATAAAAGCTATTATTTTAAAAGATATTTTCTAGTAACTTCATAATATAATAAGTCTGGTGATATGTTTGAGTTTAAGACTTAGTTTTGGGGTTAGCCTAATGTTAGCAAATAAGAGTGAATGGAAGTCATCATTCAGGTTAGTTCTAGTAATGGGAAGGTTTATGGACAGACAAGTTTGAAGACAGTGTTAATATTATGTTTAAACATTTGTTAAACAATGTTAATGTTTGTTAATGTGTTAGAATTTGTTCAGTGTTATTGTTTGTTATCACATTAGAATTGCAGTTATATTTACTTTTATAGTTCAGTTTGAGTTGAAGTTAAAATTTGAATGATTATCATGATCAGAAATAAATGTAGTATTTAACAATGATTAGGTTTGCTCTAATGTTGGGTTTCCATTTTGTATTAAAGTTAAGGTTGTAGTAGGGTGAGTGGGGAAAATTGACATTAGTGCATGGTTTGACTCAAAATAGGTTTACCATAAGTTTCTTAAGTATTTACTTGCAAAGCAATCTAAAAACTGTTCTTCAAGTAGTAAAAGTGAGTAATGAATAGTTTTTAAAATAGCTGCTAAACTATATTTGTTAAATATTAACATTGTACATCCCATTCTATTATAATTATATTTTTAAGAAAGAACAAGCCTTCTGCCCACCATGTTCATCAATGTATTTTTCCAATAGCGAGATATATTCTAAGAAATGAACATACACTCAATTACGTGAGGTGTAATCTAAAAGATTCTCAAATCTATGAGGAAAATAAGTCTAGAATAGTATACTTTTAGTCTGCAAGCTGCTTTTCATTGTGTAAAACTGATAGTGAAGTATGTGATCACTCTTAAACTTAATTTGTACCAAGCAGGATTTTTGCGAACTCTTTTCATCAGGGGATATAATCCCTACATTCAAAATTTTCTGCTTATGTAATAAATGTACACAACTTCAGATATAATAAAACCTATTATTTTAAAAAGATATTTGTTAATAATAATTGACAATAAAATATATTATTAATATCTTTTTAAAATATGATACATTTTGTGGTATATTTGAATTGAAAATGTAGATTTTGGGTTAGCCTAATGTTAGAGAATAGAATTGAGTTGAAGTTAACATTCAGGTTAGTTCTAAACATGAGAAGGTTTATAGACAGAGAAAGTTAATGTTAGTCTCAGGTTTGAACTTCAAACAAAACCTAGAATTCGCTAGTGTGTTAGAATTGGTCTAGTGTCATTGCTTGTTACAACATTAAAATTGCAGTTATACTAAGCTTTATGGTTTAGATTGATTTGAAGTTAAGGTTTCAATGAATATAATGGTCAGTTGAAGATGTAGCCCTTGTACAATAATTACATTTTGCTCTAATGTTTGGTTTTAGTTTTATAGTTACAGTTTGCAGTAGAGTAGTGAGGAAAGTTGTAATTAGTGTTTCTTTTGAAGTTTCAGTAGGTTTAGCATTGTTTCTTAAGTATTTACTGGCAAACCAACATAAGCACATGTTCTTCAATGGTGAAAATGAGTAATGAATCGGTTTAAAAGAGCTACTAAGAAACTAAGTTTGTTACAATGTTAATAGTGTAAATGTCATTATATTATAATGATATTTTTGAAATAGAATAAGTCTTTTGCCACATGTATTCAGCAACATATTCCTTCAAATAAAGAAACATATTCTAAGAAATGCTGTACAGTCTATTACATGATGTGTAATATAACAGTTTCACATATCTTTTGCAGGTGGCCACAGGTAACCAGGTTCTTGGTGATCGCAAAGTGTTGAACTAAACATACAGAGAGTTTATAGCAGAAGGAGAGAGAGCAGGTTTATTAAGCAATAGTACACTCCACAGAACATGGGAATGGTCAAGTCTGAGCAGAGATTGACCTCAGGGGCTGGAGAGCTTCTACTCTTATAGGGTGGATATTTCCTGGCTAGTTTTGGTGAGGCTTTATTGCCCATGTACAAGTAGTTATATTACCTTAAAGCTTCTGTGCATGTGGTCTGCCATGATTTTCCTTGATTGACCACCAGGGAAGGGGGTCCCATAATGTTAATTTATTATAATGCTATTATGATGAAGCAGGGGTCATGTAGCATCTGTGCAAGTGCATTCATGATTCACCATGATCCAGAACTTTTCCAGAAAGCAGGAACAAGCAGTTTTAGAACAGGGTCTCTGTCCTGTATCACTGTCCTTTATCTTAGCCCTGGAGCACCTTCAGAGTTTCCTCCTTCCTATCTCATACCTGAGAAACATGGTTCTCAAAAATCTTTTGGGGGTTGTTGAAGGGTGAATATCATTCTTCTGTAACTTCTTCTGACTTAGATGGGGCAGTATTCCCTGCCTATCGAGAACCATGAAACTCTCACCCTATTCTATCTAGAGGTTGAAGAGGAACTCCTGAGGCCATCATGCATGCTGTATGTTGGTCAGCTTCAACATCATTCTCAGAGGTTGGTTGGAAACCCTGGAGCATCATTAATTTCATGTGGAACTGCTTAAGTCTAAAAGATGCAAATTTAACAAATAAATTAAACAAACAAGGTCCTACAAGTAATAAGAGCAGCAATGTTATTAAGGGATCTAGGAGGGGTAGTAGCCATGTTAAGCTAGGGAACCAGAAGATCAGGGTATCCCTAATTCCTTGGCCCTGTTCATTGTATTTATGTAACCACTCTGCCTATTCATGAATTTTAACATGTTTTAACCATTCCAGAGTTATTTACATAGGTGCAACAGATGTTATTGATAACAGCACATATCCCACCTTGTTCTGCTAGAAGATAGTCAAGGGCAAGGAAGTTTTCCATGACTACATTTGCCAGTGAGTCTACTGATCTTGTTAGTCCAACTAGAGTATCGGCAGTGTTTTTGGATACTTCTTCTATAATCTTAGTGAGTTCCCTTAGAGTGGCCTCATGGTAGGCAAAACCTCCCCAGAGGGCTGCAGCAGCTATAGTGGCAGCAGCTCCAGCTACTACTAGACCAAAAGCTTGTTTTATTCTGCTGAGAGATGGACTTCCAGACCCTGGGCTATGTTTACAATGGTAAAGTCTTGAGGTTCCAAGGTCCCTAAGGTACAGTCACCCCCATGTTTAGAGCTACTGAGATATGTATAAGCAATAGTTTCTTGAAGTTCTGAATGATCTGTTAGCCAGTTATTGGGAGTCCCACATAGCCAGACAAAGCCCGGGGGTGCTGCAATGACTGTGGCATTGGTGGAGTTATATTTTCTGTGGAGGGCATATGGCAACGGGGTAAGGCAATCCTTAAGGGGGCCTAAATTATTTCCCTGATCTTCCCCTCCTGCAGGAGGTGGTAGAAATTTTGCTAATACCCCTGAAGGGGTAGGTTCAATTTTCAACTAACACATTTCAAAGTATTGTTGGTATCTGCATTATGAGTTTTGTCAAAGCAGGAATGGGTACTATTAGGAATGCAGTTCAAATTATAATTCGAGTATCATCCTATATATGACCAATTCAATGGTTTGAAAATTTCTCTCAGAAAGATTCTCTAGAAAGCTAGAACTTGAAAGACACGCCAGGGCTTCAAATGGGTTAATGACCCCAGTATGAGTATTATTATAACATGGGGTGCATCCTATATTACTGTTGCATTTAAGAGAGGTACTGGAGTAACTAAATGACTTTAATTCTAGTGGGGTCATATGCACAAAGAAGGGTTCTGCTCCCATATGACTCTTAAAGAAAAAGAGGGATACATGTAATTAGCTGAAGAATTCAAAGCATTGATTAAGGGTTCATTAGCTATTGAATAGGCTTTTATATGAATATTATATCTGGAAGGAGTTTCTGGCTTAGGATGACATATCTGGCACCGGGCCAGATTTTCTCCTACTGTTAAGGTTAGAGAAGCATTTACTAAAATATTTTCATCCCATTTCCCTGTACAGGGTGTAGGTGAATAGAGAATGGTTAATAGAAACAACAAAAAGATTTTCATTTTGGACACTCATGGATATGATTCCATCCAAAAGGAAATAAACAAGCTTTCATACAGAGGACCAGTACTAATAGAAAAGTTCCAAGAAAGGTAACTATCTAGAACAATGGTGATTTTAGTACATCGTCATCAATCATTATTTATCTTTTAGGGCTTCCTCCTTTTGAAAAGGAATCTGAGGTCTTCCAGTGGCTCTCAGGTTTAGCTTGGGCTTTGGGCCTCCAGTTGTTCCTGAGTCAGGTTGAGATCAGTGGGAGCCAGCTGAACCCAACTATCGACCCCTAAAAGTTTTACAGCCATAGGGGTACTCAGGACAACCCGGTAGGGCCCTTTCCATTAGGATTGAGTTGGTCTGCTGGTGATCCCTCCTTCCAAGTTTTAAGGAACACCCAGTCCCCTGGAGATTTGGTAGTCTGAAAGTTCCCTTTCAGGGTTTGTAAAACTTTATCTCCATACTCCTGTAAAGCTTTCTGCAGTTGCCCTAAGTTTATTATATACTTAATTGCCTAATGGGTGTCTATATCAAATATTAGATCTAGAATTAAAAAAGGGTTGTCCATACAGCATTTTAAGTGGGCTGAGCTTAGTATTGGCCTTAGGGGGCCCTAAATCTCATGAGGACCATAGGTAGCAACTTAGCCCAGTTTTCAGAAGTCTCCTAAAAAGTTTTACTAATATTCTTTTTAAAGTTTGATTTGTCCATTCTGCCTTTCTAGAGGACTGTGGTTTCCAAGTGGAGTGCAGATAATAGTTTATGTCTAGAGCTTCAGAGGCTGCTTGAGTGATTCTAGAAGTGAAGGATGGATGGCCCATTATCACTTTGTAAGGGCCATGGAAGACTGAACCAGGGTATTATTTCCTTTAGGAGAGCTTTTCCTACTTCTGTGGTCTTCTTTGTCCTTGTCAGAAAATCCACAATCCATCCAATAAAGTTATCTATCAGGACTAGTAAGTATATATATTCTCTGCAAGGAGACATTTGGTAAAATCAATCTGCCAGTCTTCTCCAGGATAGCTCCCTCTTCACTGAGTAAGTCCTATCAGTGAGGACAGGGTTGGCTTTTGCCCAGCATTGTTGTAGGAACAAAGAGTACAAGCCTGGCAAATATTCTTTATGGTAGTAACTATTCCCCTGCCTATGAGTAATTTATTAACCATTGTCATTATAGCATCCCTTCCAATGTGGAAGGAGTCATGCAAAGCCTCTAAGAATTTCCACTGGGCCCTGGCTGGTGTAGCTCAGTGGACTGAGCACCAGACTGTGAACCAAAGGGTCGCAAGTCCAATTCCCAGTCAGGGCACATGCCTGGGTTGTTGGCCAGGCCCCAGCAGGGGGCACCTGAGAAGCAATCACACATTGGTGTTTCTCTTTCTCCCTCCCTCCCTCGCCCTCTCTAAAAATAAATAAATAAAATCTTTTTAAAAAAGATATTAAAAAAAAGAAAGAATTTCCACTGGGAGGCCTAGGGAAGGAAGAGCCTGTGGCCAATATATATCCAGGGCACTTCATGGACTCCTCCTTGCTCCCAAGCCCAAGATATTTCCTCAAATGTATAGTTGGACTTGGTATCTGAGCCATTTACAGAGGGAATAAGAACATTTGTTTGTCAGTCCCTTGTGTTGCTTTCTTTGCTTCTTGGTCTGCTCTCCTATTTCCCTGAGAGATAGGGGACATATACTTTTGGTAGCCTTTGCAATGCACAACTGCCACTTGCTCAGAGAGGCTAACTGCTTCCAACAGATTAAGGATTTCTGGTCCATGTTTAATAGGGGACTTCTTAGCGGTGAGGAGCTCTCTTTTTTTTCCATATGGCAGCATGAGCTTGCAGAACAAGGAAGGCATATTTGGAGTCCATATAGATATTAGTCTTTCTCCCTTGTCCTAGGATGAGAGCTTGGGTAAGGGCTATAATTTCAGCCTTTTGGGCTGAGGTCGAGCATGGGTGGGGTCATGCCTCAATGGTGTTATATGCACTAACTACTGCATATCCTGCTTTTCACTGCCCATTTTGTACAAAGCTGCTCCATTCAGTGAACCAGTTGGTGAACCATTCATCATCAGGGTTTTCTAAGGATTGGTCTAACAAGTCAGTCCTGCTGGAGGGAGTAACATTAATAATGTCTGAGCAGTAATGGGTCAAATCTGGGGATGATCCTGTAGGCATTAAGGGTGCTGGATTTAAGGTATTACAGGTCTTTACAGTTACTTCAGGATTGTCCAGAAGAAGGGTCTGATATTTGGTCAGCCTATTCCCTGTTAGCCAGAGATGCCCTTTCATTTCTAATACTCCTTGTACCTGAGGAAGTTAAGACCTCTGACTTCTGCCCATGAGTTAACTTAGCAGCTTCCTTGGTTCACATGGCTGTGGCTGCAACTGCTTTCAGATATGGAGGCCATTGTTGCTACAGTGTCCAGTTTTTTAGAGAAATATGCAACCAACTGAGGTTCATTCCCTAGTCATTGGACTAAGAAGTTATTCCTAAAGTTATTCTTTGTTTCTCTGCTATGTAAAGAGAGAAAGGCTTATTTAAGTTAGGGATCGCAAGGGCTGGGGCCTTGACTAGGGCCTGCTTGATTTTATTAAAAGCCTGATCACATTCTTCTT
Organism: Mormoops blainvillei; assembly: GCA_004026545.1. Lineage (NCBI taxonomy): Eukaryota > Metazoa > Chordata > Mammalia > Chiroptera > Mormoopidae > Mormoops > Mormoops blainvillei. The sequence goes on from PVJD01006185.1 coordinate 34,802, forward strand.
CCCATATAATGTGTGCAGTGTCTGGCCCCTTAGTAGCTTCATACAAAGGTTTGGCAATTAGCCCAAAGTTGAGGATCCAAATCCTACAGAGTCCTGCCATTCTTAAAAAGGAGCTGCTGTTTAGTAGCAGGTGAAGTTAACTCAGTTATGGCTTTAATTCTTTGCTGTGATGATTGCCTAGACCCAGGAGTCAAAATGTACCCTAAATAATTCACTTTTTGCTTGGTAAACTGAGCCTTCTTCTTTGATACCCAATACCCTCTTTCAGCTAGGAAATTCAGAGTCCGGATGTATTTTGATTGGAAGCCTTCTTGGAGGGGTTGCAGATTAGTATGTCATCTACATATTGTAAAATTGGCTCCTCCTTGTAACTGTAGCTCTCTAAGATCCTTTTCTAATACCCTAGCAAAGAGGTGGGGACTGTCCCCAAACCTTTGCGACAATACAGTTCAAGAGTATTGCTGACGTAGCATCGTCTTTGTGTCAGTCCACTCAAAAGCAAACAAATACTGAGAGTCAGGATGCAAAGGGATGCAGAAGAAGGCATCTTTCAAATCTAACTGAATACCACTGAGCATTATCAGGTACCTGTGAGAGCAAAGTATAAGTGTTAGCTACTATTGGATGTAAAGGGACTGCAGCTTCATTGACTTACCTTAGATCCTGAACTAGCCTATACTCTCCAGTGGGCTTTATCACTGGTAAGATGGGAATGTTGCAAGGAGATTGACAAGGAACTATGAGCCCATGTTATATAAATTTAGTTATGATAGGCTATAACTCTTCCAAGCCTCTTGTTTAATAGGATACTGCTTCCTGTGACCTGGACTTTAACTGGATTTTAAACAGGAATGCAGTCTTTGCTCTTCCTGGAATCCCTGACTCTTAAACTAGCAGGTTTACTGCATCCAGGATTGAACTTGGGATTTCCTCCTGGCTTTGGCTATTACTGGTTATCATGACCTTGCTTAACTCAAGTGGCTCTTCAGGAAACAACAAGATGGCTCCTATTTGGGCTAAAAGGTCCCAGCCTAACAGTGAACTAGGGCACTGAGGAACAATCAAAAAGGAGTGTTTGAATATTTGACTCTCAAATCGACAAGCGATAGGGAGTGTATAGAAATAGGCCTTAAGGTTTCCCTTGACCACCCTTATCTTAGCTGATTTGGAGGAAAGAGGTCCAGAATAAGAGTTAAGGACAAAGTAAGTGGCCCCAGTATCAGCAAGAAAGTTGATTTTCTTACCTGCCACATCCAGAGTTACTTGGGGCTCCTTGGTAGAGATGGGAATATGAGTATTCCCTGGGGCCAACTTGTTCCCTGAGCACCCCCAGTTCTTGAGACTAGCCACAGCCTTGGATGATGACCCCTTTCCTCTCTCGGAATGTGGCCAGCCTACCTTCCGGTGCAAAGGGTGGGAACTAATATTCCTGCATAGAGGACAGGGTTCTGGAGGTGATCGAATGCAGTTCTTTGCCCAGTATCCAGGATACTTGCACTTATAATGGCTCGGAACCTTTCACCCCTGATTCCTTTGAGACCTCCCCGAGCTCCCCTGATGGGGCTGGTTTCCACCAATAGCACTACTAAAGGCCAGTGCAAGGAGCCCAGCTTACTTCTCCCTTTCCTTCTTTCCTTATTTTCTTTCCTCCAAGCCCCTATTGTTAAAGACCAAAAAAACTGTATCCATGAGCTGGTGTAGGGGGGTCTGTGGGACTATATGTAATTTCTGAAGCTTCTTGTGAATATCAGGGGTGGAGTGGCTTATAAAATGCTGTGCTATCAAAATTTGTTCCTCCAGGGAGGACAGATCCAAGTTTGTATATTTCTGGAAGGCTTCTACTAGTCCGTTCTGAAGAGGGCTGGGTTCTCTTCCTTGCCTTGGGTGATTTCCCTAATCTTTTCATAATTTACAGGTTTCTTGATGTAGTTTCTCATTCCTGACAGTAGGCAATCTATCATTGCATCCCTACTCCAGATTCCTGCCTGAGTATTGTATCCCCAGTCAGGATCCTAGTCTGGAATGGCTTGGGAAGCAGGCTGGTTGGTGCCAGGGTTCTCGGTATGTAACTGGTCTGCATGTTTACAGGCCTCCTCCCAGATCTGCTGTTTCTCATTTGGGGAATAGCAGGTGGTCAGAATTATGTACAAATCACTCCATGACATACTAAAGGCTAAAGTAAGAGTCTGTAAATTACTAGTGAAATGTGAAGGGTGCTCCGAACAACTCCCTATCTTGTCCTTACATTGTTGTAAATCAGTTATAGAAAGGGGCTCTTGTACCCTTATAGTGCCTTCAGTGCCTGCTACTTCCCTCAGGGGTAGGAGTGTAGGAGTGGTAGGGAGATAGGAAGTGTCACTCCTACTATGTCCTTCTGGGCTGTTTTTCCTCAGCTGGTGGTCATGGGTAGTCCATAGCATAAGGTGTTGGAGAGGTTGATCCCTCTAATGTAGAGGCAGAGACCTCTGGGGTTCCCTTAATCTCCCTTGAGAGACAGGTGGAGAAGTAAGGAGAGTACCTTCTAATTGATCAACACTTGGGCCTGTAGTTTCTGTCAGGGTGGGGCTAGAGCAAAACAAGGAATCTCGGTACAGAACCATAAATGCCTGCACATAAGGACTTTCAGACCATTTGCCTTCCCTCTGGCTGAATAGATCTAATTGTAGTAAAGTATTCTTGCTCCTATTTTCAGGCTATCTCTCTGTGTACCCTTATTTATACTGGGGACAAACAGTGTTACAAAGGAAAACTAATCTCCTATTTAAATTTTTAGGGTCAAATTTATCCCAATTGCTCAGAATGCAATGATGATTTGAAAAGGATGGAAGGTGTGGTTCCATCTCAACTACGGTGATCCTAAAGAGAAGGAAAAGAAAACACAGATACTCCTTTGCAATCTAGAGGTATCCCTCCTTGCTTGCCTCACTAGGAGCTTTCCTAGTGGGCCACAGGGCATGTCCTGGGATCCCACCTACTTACCAGATGTCTCTTGTGAAAGAGATCCTAGTGAGAGTTGGCCAATAGGAATCTAAAAGACTTGAGAGGATCACCACAGTCTAGGGTTTTGTTTTGTTTTTTTCTATGCTTAATTCAGAAATTTTGAGTTCCTTGGACTCATTACATAATTCATGGTCCTACTGAGTGTCCAGTCTGCTAAGAACTATTGGGAGTGAACCACTCCGGCATCCTTGAGCAATTGTCTATAATCCCAAAGACCCCAAACTGACACCCAGGTAGCCTGAGTATGTTTCCATTCCTGTATTCTCCCTCTACAGAGACACTTATCTGTGAGCCTTCATATCTGGGGCAAAGGAAGTGTCTTACTAGCAAAATAGTTTCTGGCCCTGTAAACCACCAAGAGGGGTACTAAGATGACCTTATTATAAAATGACTCTTTTCCAAACACAAAGAGGACACTCAGGTATTTTATCTAATTTTTCCAGAGCTTTAAGAAACTGTACCTGAGTCTGAAATTTTCCCAGAAGGGACCTCAAGAGGTGTCTAAAGGTGCCCCCTTCATACTGGAGGTGGATCTCACAGCAGGATGGCAGACTGAGAGGGGAAATTAAAATACCCCTATAGAGGCAAGTAAACCACCTTAGAATTTCAAATTCAACTAATTGGGTAAGAGTGGTTCCACATGGCCATTTCTGGTAACAAATAACCAGTAGGCACCTGTTAAGCTCTGGTCAACGTTGTTGCTCAAAATGATAGTATATACATGCCAAAGGTGGGAGTGGCTCATTCCTGCAACTATACTTAATGATGAGAATATTAATGACCACAAAATAGATATTCTGGGTACAAATACAACAGGAACTCTTCCTACACAAAAGGCAAGTAGGGTACAGGTAAAGGTGTAAATGCCAAAAGTCATCTGGGGAGGACAAGTATAAAAGCCTATCTGTGGGCCTGATGAGGAGACTGCAAAAGGAAGTCATAATGCTGGTGAGGTGGTGACTGGTATCCCACATAGAATGTCACACTATGCCTATGAGGGAGAAGCTGTGCGGTGGGGCAGTGTCTTGTGGTTTTTGCAGTGTTCCTGAAGGGTATGTAGACATTTTCTTGCACCTGGCAGGGGCTAAGGCTAACCTGGTTCTGCACCCAGGTTATCCTATCATGGGTGTCTTTAAGTGGTGGGCACACTTGTGGCTTTTAACTGCCCAATCCATGCCCACAATTTAGTGGCCCACCTTCCATCAGGGAATATCAGACTCACTAACACAGAATAGATGGCAATGGGAAGGGGCATCCCTGAGTGCCAAAGCAGCAAATAGGGCTTACCACTCCAATGTCTTCTCCTAGCTGGCTCAACAAAAATTGTCATAGGTGGGCACAGGTAACCAGGTCCTTGGTGATCTCAGACAAAGAATTAAACCAAACACACAGAGAGTTTATAGCAGAAGGAAAGAGAGCAGGTTTATTAAGCGACAGTACACCCCACAGAACAAGGGAGCAGGCCAGCTCCAAGCAGAGATTGACCTCTGGGGCTGGAGGGCTTCCACCCTTATAGGGTGGATATTTCCTGGCTAGTTTTGGTGAGGTTTTATTGCCCATGTAAAAGTGGATATATTACTTTAAATCTGCTGTGCATGTGGTCTCCCATGATTTTCCTTAATTGGCCACCAGGGAAGGGGGTCCCACAATGTTAATTTATTATAATGCTATCATGATGAAGCAGGGGTCACATAGCATCTTCTGAGCAGCTGCATTCATGTTTCATCATGACTCAGTGCTTTTCCGGAAAGTGGGAACAACAGGTCTTAGAACAGGGTCTCTGTCCTATATCACTGTCCTGTATCACTGTCCTTTATCTTAGCCCTGGGTCATCTCTGGAGTTTCCCCCTTCCTGACTACCTCCTGCCTCATATCTATGAGAAAATATGTCTAGAACAGTCTATTTTTAGTGTTCAATCTGCTTTTTGCTGTGTAAAACTTACAGAGAAGCATTTAAAAACTCTTAAGCTTAATTTGTTTAAACTGGATTTTTGTAAATTCTTTTCAGGAGAGAACATAATTCCTGAATTCAATTTATTTTCATTAGGTAATGAATATTTTTGACTTAAGATGTAAAAAAAAACTGTTATTTAAAAGATATTTTCTAGTATTACCACACACTATGATAAATTTTGTGGTATGTTTGTGTTTAAAACTTAGACTTAGTTCTAGCCTAATGCTAGAGAATAGAAATGAGTTGAATTTAAAATTCAGTTTGTTCTAGATATGAGAAGATATATAGACAAAATTAGAGATAGTTTGAGTCTTAGATTTAAGCTTTAGACCAAACCTGAAATTAATAAATGTGTTAAAATATGCCTGGAGTTACTGCTTGTTACATTAGAATTGCAGTAATATTTACAGATATAGTTCAGTATGAGTTGAAGTTAAGACTTGGATGATCAGAAAGAGTAGTTGCACTTATACAATAATTATGTTTTGGTCTAATGTTTGATTTGAGTTTTGTAGTTAAGCTTGTGGTATAGTGAGTGGGAAGAGTTGAAATTTATGTTTGGTTTGAAGTTAAAAATAAGTTTAAACATTAAATTTCTTAAGTATTTACTTGGAAACCAAAGTAAACACTGTGGTCTTCGATGAATACAGGTGCTTAATGAATCGTTTTTAGAATAGCTAGTAAGAAACTACATTTGTTACAATGTTAAAACTGTAAATAGAATTATATTATAATGATATGTTTGAAAAAGCACAAACTTTTTGCCACTTGTATTAGGCAATGTATTCTTTCAGACAGAGAAATATACTGTAACTAAGAAATGCATGAGCAGTCCGCTACACAACCTGTCATTTAAATGTTTCTTAAATCTATGAGGACATATGTCTAGAACACTCTACTTTTTAAAGACAATATGGTTTTCATTCTGTAAAACCTATAGTGAAGTGTTTGAACCATCTTAAGCTTAATTCATATTATGTGGGATTTTTGCAAACTATTTTCAGTAGAAAATATAATTCCTACATTCAAACAGTTCTCATTATGTAAGGAATATTTGTGACTTTAGACAATGTTTAGAAAAACCTATTATTTTCAAATATATTTCCTTGTATATCTATAACATCTGATAAATCTGATATGTTTGATTTTAAGACAGATTTTAGGGTTAGCCCCATGACAGAGATTAAAACTTAGTTGAAGTTAAAATTCAGCTTAGCTCTTGACATGAGTAACTTTAGAGATAGACAAATTTAAAAAGTGTTAGTCTTAGGTCTAAGCTTTGGGCCAGACCTCCAATTAACTAATATGTTAGAATTTGTCTAGTGTTACTGCTTGTTATAACATTAGAATTACAGTTATACTTAGTTTTATTGTTCAATTTGAATTGAAGTAAAGATTTGGATGAATATTATGGTCAGAAGAAGAATTAGTGCTCTGACAATTATTACATTTTTCTCTAATGTTTGGTTTGAATTTTGTGTTAAAGTTAGATTGCTTTAGACTGAGTGAAGAAACTTCAAATTAGTGTTTAGTATAAAGTTAAAATAGGTTTAGCAATAAATTTTTTTCAGTATTGAACTGAAAACCTATTTCAATACTGTGTTCTTCAAAGTGTACAAGTGGGTAATGAGTTTTTAAGAGAGTTATGAAAAAACTATGTTTGCCACAATGTTAAAACTGTAATTATATTATATAAATAATTTTCAAAAGCAACAAGACTTTTGCTCACTGTGTTCAGAAAGGCATTCTTTGAAAAAGGGTAACATTCAAGGAATACATGTACAGTCTGTTACGTGACATATAATCTAAAAGTTTCTAAAGTATATGAGCAAAACATGTCTAGAAATGTCTTTTTTTAGTCTTTAATATGTTTTTCATTGTGTAAAAACTATAATGTAGTGTTTGAACATTATTAATCTTTATTCTTACCAAGACGGATTTTGCAAACTTTATTTATAAGAAAATATAATCTCTGAATTCATACTTTTCTCATCTAATACTTGTAATAAAACCTACTATTTTAAAAGATATTGGCAACTATCTTCCTAAAATAAATGTACTTTTATTTTTTAATTTAAGGATTTCATTTAGTCTTACTCTAATGTCAGAGAATAGGTTCAAGTTGAAGTTTCAATCCAGGTTAATTCTAGACATGAGATGGTTTATAGTCAGAGAAAGTTAATGTTAGGCTTAAGTTTAAGCTTTTGGCAAGGCCTAGAATTAACTAATGTGTTAAAATTTGTCTACTATTATTTCTTGTTATAACATGAAAATAACACTTATGCTTAGCTTTATGGTTAAGTTTGAGTTGAAATTAAGATTTGGATGAATATTATGGTCAGAAGGAGAAGTAGCATTGTACAATGATTATGTTCTGCTTTAATGTTTGATATGAGTTCCCTCTTAAAGTGAAATTTGAGGTGGAGTAAGTGGGAAGGCTTGAAATTAGAGTTTCTTTGAAGGTTTAAAATAGGTTTAACATAGAGTTTTTTAAAGTATTAACTTGCAAACCAAATTAAACACTGTTATTTAATGAGTGCAAGTGTATAATAAACAGTTTTTAAATAACCTAAGAAACTTTTTGCCACAATGTTAAAACTATAAGTGGCATTATATTATAATGGTATTTTTGAAAAAGAATAAGCCTTTTGCTCATTGTATTCAGCAATGTATTCTTTCAAATAGAATATTTGAACTAAAAATGCATGTATAGTCTATTATATTACATGTAATCTGAAAACTTCTAAGATCTACAAGGAAAATATCTTTAGAACTGTCTACTTTCAACCTTCGATCTGTTGTTTATTATGTAAAACCTATAGTAAAGTGTTTGACACTCTTAAGCTTAATTAAAGGGTATTTTAGAAAACTCTTTATTAGAGGCTATAATCCCTAAATTCAAACTCTTTTCATTATATAATGAATATTTGTGACTATAGATGTAATAAAACCTATTATTTTATAAGATATTTGCTAATAATTTTGTAAAAATATGATACATTTAATGGTATATTTGAGTTTCAAACTTAAATTTAGGATTAGCCTATATTAGAGAACAGCTTTGAGTTGCAGTGACCATTCAGGATAGTTTAGGCATAAGTTTTATAGACAGACAAAGTTAGAGATAGTGTTAATATTATGTTTAAGACTTGGGCCCAACCTAGAATTAACTGATTTGTTAGAGTTTGTTTTGTTATTGCTTGTTATAACATTATAATGGCAGTTATCATTAGCTTTATGTTTCAGTTTGTGTTAAAGTTATGGTTTAAATAAACAATATGGTCAGAAGGAAAAGTAGCAATTGTACAATGATTACGTTTTATTCATGTTTGGTTTCAGTTCTTCACTAAAGTTCAGTTTGCAAATCAATAAGAAGGATAAAAACCAATGAGCAGAGACAATGCGTCATGGAGACTGGTAGGATGGGTACGTAAGTGGAAGGGGAAGCACCCTGTGCATGAGTGCTGTTGTGGCTAAGAGGTCAGATAGAAGTCATAGCTCCAGAGCTCCTTCCCCACTAGAAGTCAGGAGCTTTACTTCCATGGAGTGATCCCCAAACTAAAACCAACAGAGATGGTAAGAGGAGACTGTGTGCTGTCTGCTGGGGGATATTTGCGAGGATACACTGATCCTGTGAGACTCAGGCTGCACACTTTCATTGTGCCTTGCTTCTGTTGTTGCAGCACCAAACTGGTGAGCTCAGGATAGGGGCTCAGACTGCTAAAGTGAACTTGTTGCCACACCTGGGTCTTCAGAGACACCTACCAACTATAGCCAGCAGTGACTTTGATAAGTATTTCATTTTGGGAGCAGGTTTTATGAAAAGATCCAAATAGTGACTCAGTTGTGTGGTGTGGGTACTACATAGACTTATAAGAGGAACTGAAATGTGAACAAGAAAGGATGCTGTAAGCAGTCACTCTGCCAGCTGAGAGACCAGATAGAAATCATAGCTGTGGAGGTCACTCTTCTTACCATTGCGGGGCCATAATCACACACAAAGATCCCCAACCCACAGCAATAGAGACAGGAAGAGGAAACTTGGGGGGTCTTTGACAGTAGAAAACAGTACAGTTCCACCATGCCTGTGAGAATCAGAGAGCACACATGCTGTTTCAGCAGCAGCCTGACAAGTTCAGTATATGACTTCAGACTATGGGACAAACCACACAGCCTGTGAAAACAGTAGACAACTGCATATTAAAAAGGCTCTCTGATTTCTGAGGAGGTGCAGAGTGTAAGCCCAAACAGAGAACCTATCGAGCAGCTTGGGAAAAAATAGTTTTCCCCTTTTCAAGCATACATGTGGCACCCCACCTGCCCGTGTGAGCCACCCCCGCTGCTGCTGTGGAAAGGAACCTAGCAGAGCTAGGAGTTTTTTTTAGCTAATTCTGAACTTTTTACAGCTGTGCCAAGCCACTCTGGGTCTTCAGGTCCTTCGCCACTGATACCAGCTATGTGGAAAGATCATAAAATTGTGCAAAATGGGATTTTGGAACCTGCCAAGTTTGGTTTGCAAGCAAACCGAGTTCTGCATGGAGCAGAGAGTTTCCAACTGTGTCTCCTGAAGTGGTTGCTCTCTGCTGTCAAATGGGTGAGGGCTTACCTGCTTGTGTACTTTGTTGTGAGGTAAACCTAGACTTAGCTCACACCAACCTGGGAAGAGGGATGAGTACCAGCCCCCTTCCTACAGGTTTGCAGGCATGACCCCCAATGGGGAAACAGCATAACAGCCCTACCAGTTCCAGATTACAATGCTTGGTGTATTTTAGGTGGGGAGGGGGAGAAAGTATAGCTCATAACGGAGACTTTCAAAGTGTGAGATCGTTGGAGGATATTGCCTTGGAACGAGAAAGAAAGCTTAACTTCCTAGTGAGATCCTGGAACGAGACAGAGAGCTTAGCTCCAACTTGTGGGCTGGTCTGGCTTCAACCCCAAGTGGAGATTCTTTTGATCTGTCCCCTGACATTCAGACCTGCTGAGCTAACTCTTGCAAATAGGAAAACCGAATGGACCCATCCTGAATCAGCAGTGATGCCCCTGAGAAAGCAAATGCTGGAGTGTCTGGCAGAGACTGAAGGGGTCAGCTTTGAACAGAAGCTACTCTTTTCTCACTGAGTGCCCTACAAAGTGGAAAAGCTGCTAGTCCTGTCGCAACAGGCTGGGGCTCATCCTAGAGCCCCAGGTTCATCCTATAGTCCCTCATCAAAAGGTTTAGGAGGATGACCAGGTAATCTCAGGAGAAACAGAGTGGCTGAAGGGAGGAGTCAAAACTCAGGAAGCTTCAGCTCTTATAGAGAGCTGCTGGCAGCTCCAGGCAGAAAGAAGCTGGCTCTTTTACACATTGGCCCTTCATGTGCACATGCAGATCCAGCAGACACAGACACAATCAATGAACAGCCTGGTAGCTACAGAGAAGTAGCCTAGGGCCAGCTTCACACAACATCTGACAGCAACCTGTATCTGAACCCCATCCAAGCGGACCAAGAACTAACAAAAACAGGGGTGGACTTCAAACCATTCCAAAGCTTGCAACAATTAGCCACATAATAGGTACACTCAAGGAGGGTTCCTGCATGTTCCAGGCCCTGCTGGGAAAAATGCCACATCAAGTGGCAGCCCCTGCACAGCATCTCTCACACATAGGTCAAGGGTTCCCTTGACAATTTCCAGACCAGAAGGAATAACTCTACATAGGAAATGTGAACAACATTCAAAACTCAATTACAATAAGGGAAACACAGAACCCACAAGAAACACTTCTGCACCATAGAGTTCTGGGATGCCAAAGTATTGTGCAACTGACCCCAGCAAGACATTTTTATCATAAAACGGTCAAAGCAGGCTCAGGAGACATATCACACCTACCCAACACACAGAGATAAAATGGGATGACCAAAAAAAAAAAGTCCCAAACGAGAGAACAACAGAAATCTCCGCAAAAAGAATTAAAAGCAATAAATGAAATGGAAGTAACACAAATACAACATTCAGAGTAAAATAATGGTTATAAGGATACTCAAAGACTTTAGAAAAAGAATGAATGATTTTAGGGAGAAGTTAAATAAAGATACGGTAAGCATTGAAAAGGATATAGAATCCAGAACAAGAACCACTCAGAAATGAAGATTACAATATCTGAAATGAAGAATACTTTTGAAGGAATCCATCCTTAAAAGTACTGTAGGTTAGATGAAGCAGAGGATTGAGTTAGGGAATTAGAAGACAAGATAACAGTATCCACCCCCCCCCCCAAAAAAAGGGACTTAAAAGAAACAAGGAATGTCTAAGGAAACTGTGGTACAACATCAAGCATAACAACATCCTCATCATAGGTGTGCCAGAATGAGACGAGTGAGAGCAAGGGATAGAGAACTTATTTGAATAAATAGTGGCAGAAGACTTTCCTAACCTGGTAAAGGAAAAGGTTACATAACTTTTGATATAGTGATTCCTCTGCTGGGATTATACCCTAAGAGTCCTGAAATACCAATTCAAAAGAACCTATGCACCTTAATGATCATAGCAGCATTATTTACAATAGTCAAGTGCTCGAAACAGCCTAAGTGCCCACCAGTGAATGAGCAGATCAAAAAACTGTACTACATTTACACAATTGAATACTATGCAGCAGAAAGAAAGAAGGAACTCTTACCCTTCATGACAGCGTGAATGGAACTGGAGAGTATTATGCTAAGTAAAATAAGCCAGGAAGTGAAAGGCAAATACTATATGATCTCACCTATAAGTGGAACCTAATCAACAAAACAAACAAGCAAACAAAATAGAAACAGAGACATGGAAATAAGAACAAACTGACAGTGACCAGAGAGGAGGGGGAAAACGGGGGAAAGAAGGGGAAGCAGCAAGTCAAGGAATATGTGTAGAGGACTCATGGGCATTGGACAATGGGGTGGGGATTGACAGTGGGAGCAGGGGGCAGGGCAAGGGAGAGCAATGGGGAAGAATGTGGGACAACTGTAATTGAACAGCAATAAAAAAATAAAAAATTTAAAAAAATTCATGAAGCACAGAGAATCCCAAAGATGAACCCAAGGAGACCCACACTAAGACACATCATAATTAAAATGTCAAAGTTTAAAGACAAAGGGAGAATTTTAAGGGCAGCAAGAGAAAGTCAGTTACATACAAGGGAGTCCGCATTAGGATGTTAGTTGATTTCCCAACAGAAACACTACAGGCCAGAAGGGACTGGCAGGAAATATTTAAAGTGATAAAAGCTAAGAACATGCAACCAAGATTGCTCTACCAAGCAAGGCAATCTTTTAAAATTGAAGGCCAAATAGAGAACTTCCTGGACAAAGAAAAGCTACAGGAGTTTATTACCACCAAACCGCATTGCAGGAAATGTTAAAAGACCTCCTTTAAAAAGAAGAAAAAAATAGAGAGAGAATAAAATAAGTACAATAAAAATGGCAATAAATAAGCACCTTTTTATAATAAACTTAAATGTAAAAGGTTTAATGCTTTACTCAAAAGACACAGAGTAGCCAAATGGATAAGAAAACATGACACCTATATATCCTGTCTACATGAAACCCACCTCAGGGCAAAAGATTTCCACAGGTTGAGAGTAAAGGGTTGGAGGAAAATATGCCATGCAAATGGAAATGAAAAAAAAAAAAAAAAGGGAATAGCGATATTTGCATCTCACAAAAAATTCACCAAGAAAAAAATAGAGAGGGCCCAAACAAATAAAATCAGAAATGAAAGAGGTGAAATAACAACTCATATCAAAAAAATACATGGGATTGTATTGTTGACCAAGAAATTGGTCGACCTAGGTGAAATGGATAAAATTCTAGAAATATACAATCTCCCAAAACTGAAACAGGAAGAAGCAGAAAACCTGAATAGAATAACAAATAAAATTGTAGCAGTAATGAAAAAACAGCCCTCAAAAGCCCTAAACCAGATGGCTTCACAGGAGAATTTTACCAATAATTCAAAAAAGAACTAACAATGACCCTTCTCAAATTATTCCAAAAAATTCAAAATGAGGGAAGAGTTTCAAGCTCTTTTTGCAAGGCCAGTATTTTCCTTTTTTCCAAAACCAGATAAGTACTCAACAAAGAAAGAAAATTATAGGACTATATCCTTAATGAACATAGATGGTAAAATCCTCAACAAAATATTAACAAACTCGATTCAGCAATAAATAAAAAAATTATATACCATAATCAAGTGGGATTTATCTCAAGGAAGCAAGGTTGGTACGATAGTCACAAATCAATAAATGTGATACATCACATAAAATGAAATACAAAAATCTCATGATCATAGCAATAGATGTAGAAAACTGAATAGTAGAAAGTGAATAAAATCCAGTACCCATTAATGATAAAAAACTCTTAGCAAAGTGAGAATAGAGAGATCCTATCTCAACATAATAAAGGCTATAAATGAAAAACCTACTGTTAACATCCTGCTAAATATGCAAAAATTTAAAATGTTTCCCTGGGATCAGGAACAAAATGGGGATGTCTGCTTTCAACACTCTTATTCAACAGAGTTCTATAAATCCCAGCCAGAGCAACCAGAAAAAAAAGAAGAAATAAAAAGCATCCAAATTGGAAAGGAGGAAGTAAATTCTTCACAGATGATATAATTTCATACATAGATAAGCCTCAGTAATCTTAGGAAAGGACAAAGTAGGAAGGATCACAATACCCGATATCAAACTATACTACAAGGCCACTGTAATCAAAATAGTGTGGTACTGGCATAAGAACAGACAATGGGACAGAATTAAAAAACCCAGAAATAAACCCAAGGCTCTATCATCAATTAACATTTGACAAAGGGGGTATGAGCATACAATGGAGTAAAAATAGCCTCTTCAGTAAATGGTGTTGGAACACCTGGACAGCTACCTGTGAAAAAATGAAACTAGACCACCAACTCACACCATACACCAGAATAAGCTCAAAATGAATAAAACTTAATTATAAGTCATGACAACATAAAAGTCCTAGAGGAAAACATAGGCAGGAAAATTTCAGATATTCCATGTAGCAATATTGCCAATATTAGCTCCTAAAGCAAGGGAAATAAAAAAAATGGGATGATATCAAACTAAAAAGCTTCTGCATGGCTAAAGAAATCATATGATCAAAATGAAAAGGGAACCAACTGTATGGGAGAACATAGTTGTCCCACCAAACAAGGGTTTGATGTCCAAAATATATAAAGAACTCATATGACTCCACTCCAGGAAGACAAACAACCCACTTAAAAAATGGGCAAAGAACCTGAACATATGCTTCACCAAGGAGGACATACAGAGGGCCTGGAGACATATGAAAGGATGCTCGGCATCACTAGGTATCAGAGAGATGCAAATTAAAACCACAATGGGATATCACCTCACATTGGTCAGAATGGCCATCATTAATAAATCAACAAGCAACAAATGCTGACAAGGTTGTGGAGAAAAGGGAACCCTAGTGCACTGTTGGTGGGAATGCAGACTAGTGCAGCCACTGTGGAAAACAGTATAGAATTTCCTCTAAAAACTGCAAATGGAACTACTTTTTGACCCAGTGATTCCATTGCTGAGAATTTACCCTAAGAATCCTGAAACACCAATTCAAAAGAACTTATGCACCCTTGTGTTCATAGCAGCATTATTTACAATAGCCAAGTGCTAGAAGCAGCCCAAGAGCCCATCAGTAAATGAGTGAATATAAAGGTTCTGGTACATTAATGCAATTGAATACTACAAAGCAATAAAAAGGAAGAAGCTCTTACCTTTTGTGACAGGACCTGGAGAATATTATGCTAAGCAAAGTAAGCTAATCAGTGAGAGACAAATATCACATGATCTGACTTATATGTGTAATCTAATTAATCTAATAAAATAATGAAAAAAACTGAAGCAGAAGCATAATTACATAGAACAGGCTGATACTGGCCAGAGGGTAGGAGGGGTACTGGATGAAAGAAAGTGAACAAAGAAACCAAATACCATTTTTGCATAACCCATGGACACAAACACTGATACGGGGACCAACTTAGAGGAGAATGTGAGGCTGGGTGAAGGTGGGGAAGAGGAAAAAAAAAATGGGGACAACTCTACATATGTGCTCAGTTTGCAGTAGAGTGTGTGGGGATATTTAAAATCAGTGTTTTGTATGAATTAAAATAGGTTTATTATTAAGGGTCTCAAGTAACGACTGGTAAATCAACTTTAACAGTGTTCTTCAATAAGTGCAAACAAGTAAAGAGCTATTAAAAACCGTCATTTGGCACAATGTTAAAAATGTAAATGACATTATATTAAAATGATATTTTTGAAAAAACAAGGTTTTCAAACACTATACTCAGCAACGTATCCTTTCAAATAAGGAATCCATGTACAGTTTAGTACATGACATGTAACCATGTAATCTAAAAGTTTCTAAAATCTACAAGGCAAATATGTCTAGAAAAGTCTACCTTTAGTCTCCAGTCTGCTTTTCATAGTGTAAAACCTATACTGGAGTGTCTGGATACTCTTAAGCTTAATTTGTACCTAGAGGGTTTTTTGCCAACTATATTCAGCAGAGGTTATAGTCCTTAAATTCAAAATGAGTTTCTACTCATAATGAAATGAACATTTGTGACCTCAGATGTAATAAAACATATTATTTTAAAATATATTGGCAATTACCTACATGAAATATGGTAAATTTACTCATGTGTTTTAGTTTGAAACTTAGATTTAGGGTTAGCAAATTATTAGAGAATAGGATTTAGTTGACATTACAGTTCAGGTTAGGTCTAAACAGGAGAAAATTTATAGTCAGAGAAACTATAGAGAGTGTTAGTCTCAGGTTTAATTTTGGGCCAGACATGGAATTAACTAATGTGTTAGAATTTGTCTAGTGTCATTGGCTGTTATAACATTAGAAATGCAGTTATACTTAGGTTTATTATTCAGTTTTAACTGAAGCTAATGATCATGAAATCATTGTTTTCATGATTATTAAGCTCCAAAGACAAAGTATCACTAGTAAAATAATTATGTTTGATGTTGGATTTAAGTTCTATATTAATATTAATTCTGCAGTACACTAAGTGAGGAGACTTGATATTAGTTTACAGTATGAAGTAAAAATAGGTTTAGCAATGATTTTCTTAAATATTGACTAGCCAACCTCCTTAAACACTATGTTCTTCAATGAGTGCAAGAGTGTAATAAATAGTTCCTAAAAGTACTACTAGAAACTACTTTTGCCACAACTTTAAAACTGTAGATAGCATTGTACTATAATGGTATTTTTTTTAAAACAAGACTTTTGCCCACTGTGTTTAGCAATCTATTTTTCAAATATAAAAACATATTTGGACTAAGATAAGAATGTAGTCTAGTACATGACATGTAACCTAAAAGTTTCTAAAATTTATGACTAAAATTTATCCAGAATAGTCTAATTTTAGTTTTCAATCTGCCTTTAATTTAGTAAAATCTATAGTGAAGTGTTTGAACACTCTTAAGCTTAATTTGTACCAAGCAGAATTTTTGTGAACTTTTTATAACAGAGGATATAATTCTAAAATCTAAACATGTCTTACTATGTAATGAATATTTTTCACTTCAGACATAAAAAAACATTATTTTGAAAGATATTTGCTAGTATTTTCTAAAAATGGGATCAATTTAGTGGTATGTCTGAGTTCAAGAATTAGATTTAGGGTTAGCCCAATATTAGAGAATAGAATTGTGTTTAAGTTAAAATTCAGGTTAATTCTAGATATGAGAAGGTCTATAAAAAGACAAATACAGGGATAGAGTTAGTCTAGGTTTAAACTTTGGTCCAAAAATCGATTTAACTAATGTGTTTGAATTTTTAATGTCATTGCCTGTTATAATATCAGAACTGAAACTCTAATTAGCTTTCCCATCATTTTGAGTTGAAGTTAAGATGTGAATGAATATCTTCAGAAGAAGTGGTGCTGTGCAATGATTACATATGGCACTAATGTTAGTTTTCTGTTCTGTGTTAACGTTAAGTTTGCCATACAGTGAGTGGGCTGTATTAAAATTAGTCTTTTGTTTGAAGTTAAAATAGGTTTAGCATTAAGATTCTTAAGTATTTACTTAAAAACCAACATAGGCACTGTGTTTTTCAATGAGCACAAGCAGTGAATAGTTTTTAATATCGCTACTAAGAAACTATTTCTATTACAACATTAAAACTGTAAATGGCATTATGTTACATAATTATATTTTTGAAAAAGAACAAGCTTTTTTTCCCCACTGATTTCAGCAATGTATTCTTTCAAATAGAGAAACATATTCTAACTAAGAAATGCATAAATGCACAACTATTTTCATTACAACATTTTTCATGATGGTCAAGACATGAAATCAAAGTGTCCTTTGATGGAGGATTGGATAAAGAAGATGTGGTATATATACACAATCTAATACTACTGAGCCATAAGAAAAGATGAAATACTGTCATTTGGGACAACATGAATGGACCTTGAGAATATCATGCTAAGTGAAATAAGTCAGACAAAAAAGGCTAAGAACCTTATAATTTCACTCACATGGGGCATAAAGGGCTGAAACTCATTGACTTAGAGAGAAACGTGGTAATTGACAGAAGGAAATGGGTAGAAGTGACAGGGCTGAGAGGGGCTTAATATATAATGATGAAAGCTAGTTTTACTTTAGGTGGTGGGCATGCAATGCTATACACAGATCTAGTATCATATAAATGTATGCTTGAAACATATATGATCTTATTAACCAATGTCGTCTCAATACAATTAATAAAATAAAATGGGCTTAGCATCAAGTTTCCAAAGTATTTACTTGCAAAACAAAGTAAGCACTATGTTCTTCAATGAGTGTAAGCAATGAATAGTTTTATAAAGAGCTACATTAAGAAACTACATTTGTTAACATTAAAATTGTGAATGGCATTATATTATGATTTTGGAGGGGAGGAAAGCTTTCGGTCCACTGTATTCAACAATGTATTCTTTCAAATTGAAAAACATATTCTAACTAAGAAATGCATGTACAGTATTATACAATATGTAATCTAAAAGTTTCTAAAACATGTGAGAACAATATGTCTAGAACTGTCAACTTTTAGTCCTTAATTTTCTTTTCATTCTGTAAAACCTTTAGTGAAGTGCTTCAACACTGTTACTTAAATCATACAAAGCAGGATTTTTGCAAACTCTTTTCAGCAAAAGGTATAATTCCTATATCAAACTCTTCTCATTTTGTAATGAATAGACATGACTTCAGATGTAATAAAACATTATTTTAAGAGATATTTGCTAGTATCTACATAAAATATGATAAAATTCATAATATGCTTGAGTTTTAAACTTAGATTTAAGGTTAACCTAATGTTACAAAATAGAATTGAATTGAAGTTAAAATTCAGGTTCTAGATGTGAGAACTTTCTAGGCAGACAAAGGTAGAGACTGTTAATCTTACATTTAATTTTTATCCAGACTTAGAATTAACTAATATGTTAGAATCTATCTAGTGTTATTGCTTTTCATAATATTAGAATTTCCATTATACTTAGCTTTATGGTTCAGTTTGAACTCAAGAAAATGCTTATATGAATATTTTGGTTAGAAGGAGAAGTAGCACTTCTACAATGAATACATTTTGCATTAAAGTTTAGCTTGTGTTCTGTATTAAAGTTAAGTTTGTGGCACAGGGAGTGGAAACAGTTTAAATTAGTGCTGGTTTGAAGTTAAAATAGGGCTAGCATTAAGTTTCATAAGTATTTACTTTTGAACCAACTTAAATACTATGTTCTCTAAGAGTGTGAGTTAATAATAAATAGTTTTAAAGGAGTACTAAAAAACATTTGTTACAATGGTAAAACTGTATATGGCATTTTTTATATTTTTGGAAAAAAAACTTCATGCCCACTGTATTCAACAATGTATTGTTCCAAAAAGAGAAACATATTCTAAGAAATGCACATAGAATCTATTACATAAAGTATAATCTAAAAGTTTCTATAATCTATAAGGAAAAATAGATCCAGAACAGTCTACTTTTGGTCTTCAATCTGCTTTTCATTGTGTAAAAGCTGTAGTAAAATGTTTCATACATTTAAGTTTAATTCGTACTTAGAGGAATTTTTCAATCTTTTTTAAGCAGAGGATATAATCCCTAAATTCAAAAACATCTTTCTATTTAATGAATATCTGTGACTTTAGACATTAAAAAACCTATTATTTTAAAAGCTTGCCAGTATCTTCATAAAATATGAAAAATTTAATCTTATATTTAAGCCTTAGATTTACAGTTAGCCTAATGTTAACCTAATGTTTAGTTGAAGTTAAAATTCAAGTTAGTTCTAGACAAGAATTATAGATGTTAGAGACAGTCTTAGCCTCAAATTTAAGACTTGCTCCAGGCCTAGAATTAACTAATGTGTTAGAATTTATTTAGTGTAATTGTTCATTATAACATTAGAATCACAGTGGATTTATGGTTCAGTTTGTGTTGTAGTTAGTTTGGATGCACATTATGGACACAAGGGGAAGTAGCACTTTTACAATGATTATGACTTCCTCAAATGTTTCATTTGAGTTATGTATTAAATTTAAGTTAACAATAGAGTTAGTGGGGTGACTTGAAAATAGTAGTTGGCATAAAGTTAATATAGGTTTAGCAATAAGTTTCTTAAGTATCAACTTGCTAATAAAATTCAACACTTTGTTCTTCAATGAGTGCAAGTAGGTAATGAACAGTTTTTAAAACAGCTATGAAGAAACTACATTTTCCACAATGTTCAAACAATAAATGGCATTATAATGTGATATTTTCAAAAATAAACATGCCTTCTTTCTCCTGTATTTAACAATGTGTTAGTTCAAATAAAAGAACATATGTAAACAAAAAACACATGCATAGTCTCATACATGACTTGAAAATAAGTTTCTAAAATACCTGAGGAATATATGTCTAGAACAGTCTACATTTAGTTTTCAATCAGCTTTTTATTTTATAAACAGTATAATTGCTCTTAAAATTAATTTGTACCAAGAGGAAATTTTTGTAAACTTTTTCAGCAGAGAACATAATTTCTAAAACTCAAACTCTCCTCATTATGTAATAATATTTGTGACTTCAGATGTAATAAAACCTGTTATTTTAAAAGATGTTAACAAGTATTTTGGTAAAATATGACTAATTTTGTGTTATGTTTTAGTTTGAGACTGAGATTTTGGGTTAAACTAATGTTAGAAAATGAGTTTGGGTTGAAGTTAGAATTCCATATTAAAGCTAAGTTTGCAGTACAGTTTTGGGGAGATTAAAAATTAGTATTTGTTTTGAAGTGAAAATAGATTCAGCATTAATTTTCTTAAGTGTATACTTGCAAACCAATGTAAACAAAGAGTGCAAGTAAGTAATGAATAGTTTCATAAAAATCTACTTATAAACTGTTTGTTAAAAGTATAAAACTGTAAATGTCATTATATTATAATTATATTTTTAAAATAGAACAAGAATTTTTCCCACTGTATTCAACAATGTTTTCTTTCAAGGAGAGAAGAATATTCTAAATAAGAAATGCCTGCACAGTCTATTACATCAACTGTAATCTACAAGTTTTTAAAATCTGTGAGAAAAATATGTCTACAGCAGTTTACTTATATGCCTCCATCTGCATTTCATTCTATGAAACCTAAGAGATAAGTGTTTGAACACTCTTAAATTTAATTCATACCAAGAGGGATTTTTGTAAAGTATTTTCGGTAGAAGATATAATCCCTGAACACAAACTCTTCTTATTCTATGATAAATAGATGTGACTTTGGAGGTAATGAAATGGTTATTATAAAACATATTTGCTACTAATTTTGTAATATATGACAAATTAAGTTCTTTGTTTGAGTTTAAGTCTTTGATTTAGGGTTAGCTTAATGTGAAAGTACAGAATTGAGAAGTGAGTTGAAGCTAAAATTCAGGTAAGTTCTAGACATGAAAAGTTAATAGACAATGATAGGGATACTGTTAGTCTTCTGTTTAAGCTTTAGATTAGACTTAAAATTAAATAATGTTACACTTTGTTTTATGTTATTCCTTGTTATAACATTTGAATTGCAGCAATACTTAGTGTTACAGTCAGTTTGTATAGAAGTTAAGATTTGGATGAATTTTATGGTCAGAAAATGTTAGCACTTAAATAAAGATTATGTTTTTGCTATCATATTTGGTTAGATTTCTGTATTCAAGTAAAGTTTGTGGTAGAGTGGTGAAGAAAGTAGAAATTAGTGCTTGTTTTGAAGTTTAAATTGGTTTATCATGAAGTTTCTTAAGTATATACTTACAAACCAACATGAACACTGTGTTCTTCATGAATGCCAGAAATAATGGATAGTTTTCCAAAGAACTACTTATAAACTTCTTTCGTTAGAAGTATAAAAGTGAAAATTGCAATATATTATAATAGTTTTTATTTTTATCTTTTTTCTTTTTCACTCTTCAGTGTGACTCTGCTTTTTCCTCCAATTATTTTTTTGTAATGGTAAAATACACAAAACATAAAATTTACTATCTTAATCATTTTTATGTGTATAGTTCAGTGCTATTAATTACGTATGTAATGTGAAACTATCCCCATAATCCATCTTCACAGCTCTTTTAATCTTGTAAGTCTGAAACTCTGTCCCCATTAAACAATAACTCCTTATTCTACCTTCCTTCCAGCCCCTGGCAACCACCATTCCACTTCTGTCTCTATGAGTTTGACTGCTCTAAGTACCTCGTACAAGTGGAATCATATAGTGTTTGTCTTTTGTGGTTGACTTATTTCATTTATGTCCTTAATATTCATCCTTTTTGTGGCATGTGTCAAAATTTCCTCCCTTTTTAAGGTTGAATAATGTTCCACTGTATACATAGACCACATTTTGCTTATCCATTCATTTGTTGATGGACTCTTGGTTTGCTTCCACCTCTTATTGCTGTGAATAATGTTGCTATGAACATGGGTGTACATATATCTCTTCAAGACCCTGCTTTTAATTCTTTTTTTAAATTGTTGTTCATTTACAGTTGTCTGCATTTTCCCCCCATTACTCTCCCCCTCCCTATCCATCCCCACCTCCCACATTCAATTCTCCTCTCACTATCGTCTCTGTCCATGAATCCTTTTATAATGATATTTTTAAAGCAGAGCAAGCTTTTTGGCCATTGTACTCAGCAATGTATTCTTTCAGAGAAACATATCCTAGTTAAGTGATGCATGTACAATCTATTACATGATTATAACCTGTAAGTTTCTAAGATTGATGAGGACAATTTGTCTAGAACAGTTTACTTATAAACCTCTATCTTCTTTTTTTGATTATATTTTACTGATTATGCTATTATAGTTGTCCTGATTTTTCCCCATTTGCTCCCCTCCACCCAGCAACCCCCACTCCTCAGGCAGTCCCCACCACCCTTGTTCATGTCCACAGGTCATGCATGTAATTTCTTTTGGCTACTCCCTTTCCTATACTGTACTTTACATTCCCATGGCTATTCTGTAACTACCTATTTGTACTTCTTAATCCCTTCATCTCTCACCCATTCTCCCACACACTCCCACCCATCTCTTTGTCTTTAACCTTTGGCATTTTAATTATGGTATGTCTTGGGGTGGGCGTCTTTGCATCCACCTGGTTAGGGACTCTGTGCTTCCTGGACTTGCATGTCTATTTCCTTCACCAAATTAGGGAAGTTATCTTTCATTATTTTTTCAAATAGAGTTCCAGTTTCTTGCTCTTTCTCTTCTCCTTCTGGAACCCTTATGAAGCAAATGTTAGATTGCTTAAAGTTGTCCCACAGGCTGATTACACTATCATCATTTTTTTGGATTCTCTTTTCTTCTTATTCTGATTGGTTGTTTTTGCTTCCTTATGCTCCAAATCATTGACTTCTCAGCTTCATCCGCATCTGTGGTTTCCTTGCAAATTGTTCTTTATTTCAATTAGTGTATCCTGTTTCTGACTGGATCTTCTTTATGCTGCTGAAGTCCTTACTAAGTTCCTCGAGCATCCTTAGAAACAGTGTTTTCAACTCTGCATCTGACAGATTGCTTATCTCTATTTCATTTAGCTCTTTTTCTGGAATTTGGATCCGTTCTTTCATTTGGGCCATGTTTGTTTGTCTCCTCATTTTGGTAGCCTCCCAGTTTTTGTTTCTATGTATTAGGTAGAGCTGCTTTGACTCCATGTCTTGGTAGTATGGTCTAATGTAGTAGGTGTCTTGTAGGGTCCAGTGGCACAGCCACCCCTATCACCCAAGCTGGGTACTCCAGATGTACCCTTCATGTGGGCTGAGTACTCCCTCCTCTTGTAGTTGAGTCTTGGTTGATATTGACAGATCAATGAGAGAGATTTTCCCAGGGCACTCAGCTGCATAGATTGGCTGTGATCACTCACCAACAACCTCCAACCTTGGTGGAGGATCAGCTATGCAGGGGCAGGGTGGTAGTGCTCCAACTTGGTCTGCAGCTGTCTACTGAATGTGCTGGCTCTGGGGTTTCCTGGATGGTACAGGCCAAGTTCAGCCCCAACCTCTGTTTAGCCTGGGGCCACCCTGCCTGAGTTATAAAGCAATCAGAGATGGCTGCTACTTGTGCTGGGCTTGGAGATTTCCAGGCAAAACCAAGTCGTGAATCTAGTTTACTAGTTCTGGATCTGGGGCTCACTGAGGGCAGCTACTGCTTGTTTGTTCATATGGAAAAGCAGCTTCAATGGACCTGTAGGTTGGGTGGGGCAGAGCCTCTGGGAATCTCCAAGGTGAGTCAAACAGTGTTAGCCCAGTTGATGGAATGTTAGATATGGGCACCACTCTGCCAGCCCTGTAGGGTAGGGCCCAGGAAAGGGACAATGTCCTCTGCTTGCCTTGATGCCAGCCACCTTAGCCTCCTCCTGTACACCAGTGGTGCCCCCTCAAGCCACCTCCCCAGTGCCAGAGCCCAGAGGGAGTGAGTCTGAGTAGGTGAGTCCATGTCTGTGTTCTTTAAAAGGAACTGCTTGGGGCTCCAGCAGTTTCTTTTATTGACTCAATCTCTACTGATTTTTGCAGCCAGAAGTTATGGGGACTTATCTTCCTGGCACTGAAATCCTGGGCTTGGGGTCTGGGGTGGGGTTGAAACTTCTCACTGCTGAGATATTACTCCCTAATTTTTATCTGCCACATGTGGATGTGAGACCAGCCTGTTCCATGTCTGTGCCCCTCCTACCAGTCTGGATGGATGTGGTTTCTTTGATTCTGTAGTTGCCAGACTTCCATTCACCTCAATTTCTGTTGGTTCCGAGCAATGGTTGTTCTGTATTTTAGTTGTAATTTTGTTGTGGTTGGGAGACAAGGTAGGCCATGTCTGCCTACGCTGCCATGTTGAACAGAAGTTAAACCTCTGTCTTCTTTTCACTCTGTGAAACCTATAGTGAAGTGTTTGAACATTTTAAGTTTAATTCATACAAGCAGGTTATTTGCAAACTCTTAGGTAGAGGGTAAAATTTCACAATACAAACTCTTCTTATTAAATGATGATTACATGTGACTTCAGAGATAATTACACCTGTTATTTTAAAAGATATTTGCTAAAATCTTCAAAAAATATGACAAATTAATTGGTATATCTGAGTTTAAGTCTTATGTTTTTGGTTAGTATAAGGTGAGAGTATAGAATTGAGAATTAAGGTGAATTTTAAATTCAGGTTAGTTCTAGAAGTGAAATGGTTAATAAACAGACAAAGGTAAAGACAGTGTTAGTCTTATGTTTAAGCTTTAGATACCTAATGTGTTATGGTTTGTCTATTGTTATTGCTTGTTATAGCATTAGAACTGCAGTTATAGTTAGCTTTATGGTTCTGTTTATGTTAAAAATTGGATGAAATTATGGTCAGAAAGAGATTTAAGATATAGACAATGATTACCTTTTGCTCGAACATTTGGATAGAGTTCCGTATTAAAGATAAGTTTGTGGTGGAGTAGTGGTGGGGGGGAGAGCATTCATGTTAAATAAAAATATATATAGCATTAAGCTTCTTATGTATGTACTTTCAAACCAATGTAAACACTGTGTCCTTCAATGAGTGCAAGTAATGAATAATTCTCTAAAGAGCTACTTATAAACATTATTTGTTACGAGTATAAAAGTGTAAATTTATTACATTATAATGATATTTTTAAACTAGAAAAAGGTTTTTGCCCACTGTATTCAGCAATGTAGTTGTTTTAAACTGAGAAATATATTGTAACTAAGAAATGCATGTACATACAGCCTATTACGTGATTGAAGTCTAAAAGTATTTAAGATTGATGAGGACAATATGCCTAGAACAATGTATTTATAAACCTAAATTTTTTTCCACCCTGTGAAACATATAGTGAAGTGCTTGAACACTTTTAAGTTTAATTCCTAGAACCAGGATTTTTGCTAACACTTTTCAGCAGAGGATATAATCCCTAAATACAAACACGTTTTGTTCCCTGGCGAATACATGTGGCTTCAGAGATAGCAAAACATGTTATGTTACAAGATATTTGCTAATATCTTAGTAAAATATGATAAATTAACTGATATGTTTGAGTTAAATCTTAGATTTAGAGTTATGTTAGTATGAGAGTACAGAATTGAGAATTGAGTTGAAGAAATTATTCACATAGTTTCTAGATATGAGAATTTAATAGACAAAGGTAGAGACCATGTTAGCCTTGTGATTCAGCTTTAGATTAAACCTAAAATTAACTAATGTACTACACTTTGTATAGTTTGTTATAAGATTGAAATTGCAGTAAAACTTAGCTTTATGGCTCAGTTTGAGTTGAAGTTAAGATTGGGATGAATATTATGATCAGAAAGAGAATTATCACTTGGACAATGATTATGGTGTGCTCTGTTTGGTTAGAGTTCTGTTAAAGTAAGTTTATGGTAGAGGAGTGTTTGTTTTGAAGGCACAATTGGATTAGCATTAACTTTTTAAATATGTACTTTCAAACCAATGAAAACATTGTGTTCTTCAATGAGTGCAAGTTAGTAATGAAGAGTTTTCTAAAGAGCTACGTAGAAACTACATTTTTAAAACTACAAAACTATAAATGGTATCATATTATAATTTTTTTCTAATGTTGAACCATCCTTGCGTTTTTCAGATAAACCCTACCTGGATATAATGTATATTTTTAATATGTTTACATTCTATTAACTAATTTTCTTGTGATACTGTGGTTTATAATAAGTATATATTTGGTCTTTGTTCATTAGAATTTCCTAAGTGATGGGAGCCTTAAAGATGACTTTTGTTATGTTAATGAAGTGACTTTCGGAAAGCCCGAGTCACCTAAGGATGTGGCTATTTGCCAGGTGAACCAATCTTGTGATTAGAATCCAATTCAAATCCAATTCAATCACCAATGGCCAATTATTTACTCGATCATGTCTATGTAATGAAGCCTCCATAAAATCCAAAAGGCTGGGTTCAGAGAGCTTATGGGTTGGTGAACATGTAGAGATTAAGGGGAGAGTGGTGTGCTCACAGAGCATGAAAACTCTGTACCCCTTCCCACATACCTTGCCCTAGGTATCTCTTCCATTGGTTATTCCTAAGTTGTATCCTTTATAATAAACTGGTAATAGTGTGTTAGATGCTTTCTTGAGTTCTTTGAGTCATTCTTGGGAAGTATCAAACAAGAGGGGACATTGTGAGGACACCCAACAGGTATAAGAGTGTTAGAGACTGTAAAGAGAAGAGATAGAGTTGGAATATGGCAGCCAAGGAGGTAGGAGCTAACCCTTCTTTCTCATGCACCCAACTGGGACACCTAGATGATCTTCTGAAGAATTGAGTGATCAGCCAATGAAATTCCAGCTTATTTGAAGTTTGGAAGCCAAAGTTTGCAGAGGATGATAGAAAACAGATAGTAAGGAGGTTTTGTAGGCCATTGGGAATGTCCCTGGGTCCTGTGCCATGGGCACAGCTGCAGCAGTCCCTGGCCCTGTCCAAGGGATGGTGGCTACTATAGCTTTGGAGGACAACCAGCTCAGTTATTGTAACTTGCCAGCTCCCTCCTCTCCCAGAGCAGGGAAGTCACAGACCTGCACCAGTAGAGACCAGGTTGCTGGGCAGTGGGAGACACAGAGCAGGTGGCGCACTGCCAGCTGGGACAATACTAGAGAAATTGGGGAGCTGAGCAACACTGAAGATGGGAGAAGAGAAGGACCATGACTGACAGTGATGCAGAGAGTCCCTGGACTGGTCAGAGTTGGTCTGAGTGAAAATCCCAGCAATTATTAGGAAAGGTTGCCCACATACAAAGGGCATGAATAGCTCCAAATAAGTGTGCCCCAAAGACTGATCAAAGTGGGACAACTGGAGACAAAGTGGTAGCTGTCCCCAGAGAGACTTAATTTAATAGGAGAACTAAACTGCCCAAAAAGATCTTTTTGTGCATGCAAAGCCCAAGCCTGCAAAGAGTGAGGAGGAGGGGTGCAAGTTGCTCCCACTTAGTGCACCTCATGGACTAATCAAAGGGCTATACACTGAGGGCGACTGAAGGCTGACACATAGGACAGTGTGGGCTTTGTAGAGTTCTGAGGGCTCAGGTAGAGAATGTGAACCATGGAAAATGGCAGCCAAGACATAGCTCCCATTCTCTCAGAGACACAGGAGAGAAGAAAAAACCCAGAGAACAAGAAATGGAGCCCAACTACCCTCTGATTGTGGCATCAAGGAAGAGAGCAGAACCCAATTGGTGGGTTTAAAGTCAGCAGGACACTTTTCTTTCTTTTTTCTCTCTTGCAAGTGTCAGACAAAGGAGCAAGATCTGGAGCTATGAAAGGACCAATGATGGATCCAGAGATCAGAAGGCTAACACCAACAACTGAGAAAAACATTTCACTTTGATATCCTTCAGAACTTGCATTTTATTTTTTATTTTATTGTTTTGTTTTGTTTTTTGTTATGTTAATTTTTTTACACATTTTAATTTTTAAATTTTTCTTCCTTATGTTTAGTTTTCTTTGTTTTGTTTGTTTGATTTCCTTGTTTGTCTAATTTTCTTGTGCTACCTTTCCCATTACATTTTAACTTCTCTTCTGACATTGAACCCATATTCCAATAACACATTACTCTTGGTGTTTTAATGTTTATTCTTTTTATTCAGGTTAAATATAACTTGTTTTATTATCATTGTTACAAACTCCTCACAAGAAATTAAATATTGCTTGTCTTATTATTGTTCCAAATCCCTATCTGGGTTTTGGCCCATTTTACTATCTTCCTGAGTTTTATTACTATTGTAGTTAACTTTATTTTCTCCCACACTACCCCAAGTTTCTATCACTTACTCTCACTATGTCTCATCAACTAAGCCCACATAGGCATTCTGCTTTCTGGAGTCAGCTCACAGGGTGCTACCCCCCACACCAATAAGGGTCTTATCTCTTTTTCACCTTCTATAAAAAGCAGCTACTTGGGTGAATTATACTCATTATTGTACTTCTCCAAGGATCTCCTATCTGTTCCCTACTTGTTAGTACTTTAATTCCCACAGAACACTCCCCCACTGTCTTACTCCATTTCACCTTCACCCTGCCCCTGATCACACACAAGATAAGATGGGAGTTGTGAATACCAGCAAACCTGTAGAAGGAGAGAACACACCATCATAGAAGGCACCAACAGGAAAAGCCCAATTGCAAGAAGAGACATCATGCAAATGGAAGAAAGGACAAACCTAGAGCATCCAGACAAGGAGATCAGAGGTCACACCACTGAGTCCCACAGAACTTCAACCACAAAAGTTCACATTACAAAGATAACTGGCAAAGTAGAGCATCAGTAATCACAGAAACAAACAAAAGGAGTCCCCAAAAGCGGGGAGACAAAGAAAGAACCAGTAATCAAAAGAAATACAAAACTCTCCACTAAAAGAGCTGAATGAAACAGAAGCAAGCAAACTATTAGATATAGAATTCAAAAGAATGGTGATAAGGATGCTCAAGGAACTCACAGACAACTACAAGAAACTGAATGAGAACTGCAACAGTATGAAAAAAGAAATAGAAACCTTAAAAAAGAACCAGGAAGAATTGAAGAATACAATTTCTGAAATAAAAAATACACTAGAAGGAATTACAAGCAGGATGGATGAAGCAGGTGACTGAATTAGTGAGTTGAAAGATAAGATAGAAAGAAATACACGGGTAGAGCAGCTGCACAAAAAAAAAAAAAAAGATTAAAAAATATAAAAATGCCTTAAGGGAAATGTAAGACAACATGAAATGCAACATTTGAATCATAGGAATACCAGAAGGAGAAGGAAAGGAGCAAGAAATAGAAACCATGTTTCAAAAAATAACGACAGAAAACTTCCCAAACCAGGAGAGGGATAATACCACACAAGTTCAGGAAGCACAGAGAGTCCAAATTAAGGTGAACCCAGAGAGGTCTACTCCAGGACACATCATAATTAAATAGGTGAGTTTTAAAAACAAAGAGAGAATCTTAAAAGCAGCAAGGAAGACACAAGAAGTAACACACAAGGGTGCATACAAAAGGCTATCATCTGGTTTCTCCACAGAAACACTGCAAGCCAGAAGGGAATGGCAAGAAATATTCCAAGTAATGAAAAGCAAAGGCCTGCAACCAAGACTACTCTACCCAGCAAGGTTCTCAATTAAAAGGGAAGGAGAAATAAGGAGTTTCCCAGACAAAAGGCTGAAAGAATACACATCTACAAACCCAGCGCTGCAAAAGATGCTAAAGGGTCTGCTATAAGAAGAGGAAGAAAAACAGAGAGAGAGGAACACAGGTACAAAGAGAGGATGATGAATAAGTACCTACTAATAATAATCTTAAAATTAATGGATTAAATGCTCAAATCAAAAGACAGAGGGTAGCTGAAAGGATAAGAAAACATAGCCCACACATATGCTACCTACAGGAGACCCACCTCAGAAAAAAAGACCTACACAGACTGAGAGTGAAGAGCTGGAAAAAAAATATTCCAAGCAAAAGGACAGGAAAAAAAAAGCCAGGGTAGTATTACTCATATCACACAAAATATACTTCAAAACAAAAGGCATAAAAAAAGATACTGAAGGACACTACATAATACTCAAGGGAAGAATCCATCAAGAAAACATAAACATTGTAAATATATATGCACCGAACATAGGAGCACCCAAATATATTAGGAAAATCTTGGAGGACTTCAAGAAAGATATAGACAGCACCACAATGACTGGGGGATTTTAACACCCCACTGTCAAAAATACATAGATCTTCTAAACAAAATATGAACAAGATTATTGTGGCATCAAACAATGTCCTAGATCAAATGAACATAACTGATATATATAGAACCTTTCATCCCAAAGAAGCAAAATACACATCTTTTCAAATGCACATGGAACATTTTCAAAGATAGACCACATGATAGGACACAACCCAAGTCTCAACAAATTCAAGAAAATTGAAATCATATCAAGCATTTTCTTGGACCACTAGGGTCTGAAATAGAAACCAACCTCAAGGAAAAAACTCAAAAATTTTCAAAGTCATGGAGACTGAATAGCATGCTATTAAACAATGAATGGGTTAATAATGAGATCAGGTAAGAATTCAAAAACTTTCTGGAAACAAATGAAAATGAACACACAACTGTCTAAAACCTATGGGACACAGTGAAGGCAGTTCTGTGAGAGAAGTTCATAGCGATACTGTCCTACCTAAAAAAGACAGAAACATTTCAAATAAACAACCTAACACTAGATCTACAAGAAATGGAGGAACAACAACAAATGAAGCCCAGAACGAGTAGAAGGAAGGAAATAACCAACATCAGAGTAGAATTAAACAACATACAGACTAAGAGAACAATTCAAAGGATCAATAAATCCCAGAGGTGGTTCTTTAAAAAGATAAACAAAAGTGATAAGCCTTTAAGCAGACTCATCAAGAAAAAAAAAAGAGAGGATCCAAATAAAATCAGAAACAAAAGAGGAGAGATCACAAGTGATACCACAGAATACAAAGGACTGTAAGAAATTACTATAAAGAACTATATGTCAAGAAATCTGAAAAGCTGGGTGAAATGGACAAATTCCTGGAAAAATATAATCTTCCAAAACTGAATGAAGAAGAAGCAGAAAGCCCAAACAGACTGATAACAGGTGGGGAAATTGAAACAGTAATCAAAAAACTCCTAGTACACAAAAGCCCCAGACCAGATGGTTTCCCAAGAGAATTCTACGAAACATTTAAGGGAGAGCTAACACCTGTCCTCAGGTTATTCCAAAGCATCCAAAAAGAGGGAAGGCTCCCAAACTCTTTTTATGAAGTCTGCATCATCCTAATCCCAAAACCAGATAAGGACACCACAAGGGAAGAAAACTACAGGCCAATGTTTCTGATAAACGCAGATGCTAAAATCCTTAACAAAATATTAATAAACCACATCCAGCAACACATTAAAAAGATCATCTACCATATTCAAGTGGGGTTCATCCCAGTCATGCAGGGATGGTACAATATTTGCAAATCAATAAATGTAATATATCACATAAACTAAAGGAAAGGCAAAAATCATATGATCATGTCAATATCTTCAGAAAAAGCATTGACAAAGTACAGCACCCATTTATGATAAAAACACTCAGCAAAGTGGGAGGAGTGGGGGTATACCTCAACATAATAAGGGCCATATATGAGAAACCTACAGCCAACATCATACTCAATGGACAAAAACTAAAATCTTTCCCACTAAGATCAGAAACAGGACAAGGTTGTCTGCTTTCACCACTCCTATTCAACATACTATTGGAAGTCCTAGCCACAGTGATCACATAAGAAAAAGAAATAAAAGGCATCCAAATTGGAAAGGAGGAAGTAAAACTGTCATTGTTTGCAGATGATATGATTGTATACATAGAAAATCCCATAGACTCCACCAAAAAACTATTCGACCTAATAAGTGAATTTGGCAAAACAGGAGGATACAAAGTCAATGTTCAGAAATGGAAGGTATTTTTGTGCACCAACAATGAAATATGAGAATCAGAAATCAGGAAAAAAATCCCATTCACTATAGCAACAAAAAAATAAAGTACCCAGGAATAATCCTTACCAAGGAGATAAAAGTCCTGTACTCAAAAAACTACACAACACTGAAGAAAGAAATTAAGGAAGATATAAATAAATAAATGGAAGCATATACCATGTTCATGGATTGGAAGAATCAACATCATAAAAATATCTGTACTATCCAAAGCAATTTACAGATGCAATGCAATGCCTATTAATATACCAATGATATATTTCACAGATACAGAACAAGCAATTCAAAAATGTATATGGAACCATAAATGACCCCTAATAGCCACAGAAATTTTGATAAAGAAGTACAAAGTCAGAGGGAATCACAAAACTTGATATCAAACTATACTATAAGGTTACTGTAATCAAAACAGTCTGGTACTGGCATAAGAACAGTTACATAGATCAATGGAACAGAAGAGAGAGCCTGGAAATAAACCCAGGTGTCTATTGTCAATTAATATTTGACAAAGGGAGCAGGAGCATAAAATGGAATAAAAATAGCCTCTTCAACAAATGGCGTTGGGATATCTGGACAGACACATGCAAAAAACTGAAATTCAACCACCAAATTACACCATACACAAAAATAAACTCAAGGTGGAAAAAAGACTTAAATATGTCACAAAACTATAAAAGTGCTAGGGGAGAACATAGGCATGAAAATCTCAGATATTCCATGCAGCAATATTTTCACTGGTTTGTCCCCTAGAGCAAGGGACATAAAGGAAAGGATAAACAAATGGGACTTCATTAAAATAAGAAGCTTCTGCATGGCTAAAGAAACCATCAGCAAAATGAAAAGGGGGCCGACTGCATGGGAAAATATATTTGCCATTGATACATCAGACAAGGGTTTGGTCTCCAAAATATATTAAGAACTCACATGACTCCACTCTAGGAAGACAAAGAACACAATTAAGAAATTGGCAAAGGACCTGAACAGACACTTCTCCAAGGAGGACATACACAGGGCCCAGAGACATATGAAAGGATGCTCAGCATCACTAGCCAACAGAGAGAAGAAAATTAAAACCACAGTGAGATACCACTTCACACCAGTCAGAATGGCCATCATAAACAAATAAACAAACAAGTGCAGGCAAGGTTGTGGAGAAAAGGGAACTCTAGTACATTGTTGGGATGCAGACTGGTGTGGCCACTGTGGAAAACAGTTTGGAATTACCTCAGAAAACTGAAAATGGAACTGCCTGTTGACCCAGCAATTCCACTGTTGAGAATATACCCTAAAAATCCAGAAACTCCAATTCAAAAGAACCTATGCACCCCGATGTTCATAGCAGCACAATTTACAATAGCCAAGTGTTAGAAGCAACCTAGGTGCCCATCAGTCAATGAGTGGGTCAAAAAACTGTGGTACATTTACACAATGGAGTACTACACAGCCCAAAGAAAGGAGGAGCTCCTACCACTCACAACAGCATGGATGGATCTGGAAAGCATTATACTAAGTAACATATGCCAGTTGTTAAAAGACATATATACCATATGATCTCACCTATAAGTGGAACTTAATCAACAAAACAAACAAGCAAGCAAAATATAACCTGAGACATTTAAATGAAAAACAAATTGACAGTAGCCAGAGGGGTGTTGGGAGGGCAATAATGGGTAAGGAATGGGAAGGGTCATCAAGGAACATGTATAAAAGCACATGGACAAAGCTAAAGGTCGAAGGCTTGAGGTGAGAGGTTAGAGTGAGTGGGGTGGGGCAAAGTGGTGGTGAGAAAATGGAGACAACTGCACTTGAACAATAAAAAATTAATAATTAGGAAAGTGTTAAAAATTTTGGTTTTCAAATTGACAGGTGACAGAGGGAGTATAAAAACTAGTTTGAGATTGTCTCTCAACCCCCATGATATTAATTGGACTAGAGTAGAGAGTTCTAGGGTAAGAACTGAGGACAAAGCGGCCCCAGTATCAACAAGAAAGTTAATTTTCTTACCTGAAACATCGAGAGTTACATGGGGTTCCTCATTAGATTGAGATGCTGGTATAGTATGGGGCCAATCTGTTCCCTGGGCACCCTCAGTCCGCAAGTGCTGCATGGGCTTAGGCGATGACCACTTTCCACTCTGGGAATGGGGCAGTCTACCTTCCAGTGTCAGAGATCAGGGTTTATACCTTTTCACAGGGGACATGGCCTTGGGGGTGTCCTATTGCAATCCCTTGCCCAGTGTTCAGTGAATTTGCACTTAAAGCATGTTTGATCTTTTTGCCCTTGGCATTTTTGTGGTTTTCCAGAGTTATCTTGAGGTGGCTAGACATTGCCAATGGTGCTGCTAACAACTAGTGCTATTAACTTGACCTGCCATTACTCTCCCTTTTTACTATGCTGGATCTGTTCCTCCCTTTACTCAAGGTCTCAGTTGTTAAACACCAAGAAGGCAGTGTTTATTTTGGGGGCCATAAGAGTTTGTGCACCTATTTGTAATTTCTAAAACTTTCTACGAATATCTGGTGCTGACTGGCTAATGAAATGCTGCACCTTTACTACTTGACTTTCTGGCAAGAATGAATCTAGATTGGTATATTTCCTGAATGCCTCAACCAGTTTGTTACAGAGAGAGCAGGATTCTCTTCCTTTATTGTATTATTTCTCTGATCTTGTCATAATTTATAGGCTTCTTAATGCATTTGCTCATCCCAGGTAATAAACACTGAATCATGGTGTTCCTGTTTCTGTTTCCTCCCTGAGTATGAGAGTCCCAGTTGGGCTCTTGATTAGGAACAGTTTAAGCTGCTGATCCTACATCATTGGGGTTTTGAGGATATAACTGGTCTGCATGTTTGCCGGCCTCTTCCCCAATTTGTTGCTTCTCTTCTGGAGATCAACAGGTGGTCAGGATAATATAAAGGTCTCACCAGGTTATATCAAAGGCAAGGGTTATGGTTTGGAAGTTACTAGTAAAGCATGAAGGATCCTCAGAAAGTTTCCTTGTCTATATTTGCATTGCTATAGGTTGGTTATTGAAAACGGCATGTGTACATAAATAGGGCCTTCGGTACCTGCTACTTTCTTTAGGGGAAGGAAGGCAAGAGTGGTGGGAAAATATGAGGCTCCACTCTGAGTATGCTTTGCTGGACTAGGTTTCTAGTAGTGGGTTGGGGAGAGGTTAATTCCTCCGTGATGGGAGCAGAGGCTTCAGGAATCTAGGGACTATTTGCTTCCTTCCCCCTGAGAGATTGTTGGGGAATATAGAAGGGGGTCATCTAGGATGTCATTGTTGACCCCTAGAAAGGTTGACTCCCTTGACCCAGAACAGAGAACTAGATTACAATACAGTGCCACGAAGGCTAAAACATAGGGAACCTTTGACCATTTGCCCAACCTTTTACAAAACAGGTCTAACTGGATATGGTGTTGTAATTTTTGCTCCCATTTTCAGGCAAAACTTCCCCATCTTGAGGCCACACCATACTGAAAAAAAAAATTAGGCTCTCTTTCCTGAGATTTTCAGTGTCAAATTCTTTCCATTTTCTAAGAATGCATCCCAATGAGGATCCCGAGGGAATAGTGGGTGTATTAAGCAATTTGTTAATGGCATGCCTGAGGAAGAAAAAGAGAGTGGAACTTCCTTGCTCCCTAAAGGCACCCCTCTTCATTTTCCCAAGGATTTCTCTAGTATGTTACAGGGCATCCCCCTGTTATCACACTGTTCTAACCCACCAGGTGTCTCTGGTGAAACTAAGAGAGAAAACGTACTAGAGTTATCATGGACTAATTGTACCCTCTTTCCTGCTCTAATTCAGAGGCTTTGGTAAGAAAATTAGCTTTTGCTAGTTTCCTTTGATCCTAATTGATTAACTTGTGCTAGCTTCCTCTGCTTCTTGATTAACTGGAGATAGTTTAACTTGGGCTACTTTGTTTTGCTCTTCATAGCTTGGGCTAGTTTCCTAGTAATTGATTAACTTGGAAACTGATTTTTTAAATTTAATCTTTATTGTATTTTTTCAATTACAATTTAGTCCCTTTATACCCCTCTCCCTCCAGAAATCACCACACTCTTGTCCATGTCCATGAGTCCTCTTTCCTTTTTACTCAATCCCTCCACCACCTAACCCTACCACCTCTAGCTGTCATCCTACTCTCCATTTTTTAGCATGTCCCCATTTTCCTTGTTAGTTCAGTTTGTTCATTATATTCCAAATATGAGTGAAATCATATGGCATTCGTCTTTCTCTGACTGGTTTATTTCACTTAGGTCCACTCATACTGTCACAAAGGGTAAATTTTTTTCTTTTTTTAGGGCCAAGTAGCACTCCATCATGTAAATGTCCCATAGTTATTTTATCTACTCATCTATTGATGGACACTTGGGACACTTCTATATGTTGGTGATTGTAAGTAACACTGCAGTGAACATAGGGGTGCTTATGTTCTCTCAAATTAGTGCTTTGGGTTCCTGAGGATATATTCCCAGAAGTGGGATCACTGGGTCAAAAGGCAGATTGATTTTGAATTTTTTGAGGTATTTCCATACTGCTGTCAACCTTGGTTGCACCAGTCTGCATTTACATCAACAGTGCAAAAGGGTTCCCCTTTCTTCACCTCCTCACCAGCACTTGTTATTCATTGATTTATTGATGATAGCCTTCTGACAGGTGTGAGATGGCATCTTATTATAGTTTTAATTTGCATTTCTCTGATGATTAGTGACATTAAACATCTTTTCATATGTCCATTAGTCATCTGTATGTCCTATTTGAAGAAGTGTCTATTCAGCTCCTTTGCCCAATTTTTAATTGGGTTGTATGGTTTTTTTGGTATTGAGTTATGTAAGTACTTTATAAATTTTGTATATTAACCCCTTAACAGATTTATCAGTGAATATATTCTCCCATTCTGTGGGTTGTCTTTTTATTTTGTTGATCTCCCTTGCTGTGCAAAAACTTTCTAGTTTGATGTAGTACCCTTTTTTTTTTCTTTAGTTTCCCTTACCAGGGGAGATATATTTGATAAAAAATTGCTATGAATAGTGTCCAAGATTTTGCTGTTTTCTTCTAGGATTTTTATCATTTTGAGTCTAACATTTAAGTCTTTGATCCATTTCGAATTTATTCTCGTATGTGATGTAAGAAGGTAGTTTCATTTCTGCATGTATCTGCCCAGTTTTCCCAACATTATTTATTAAATAAACTATCTTTAGTCAATTGTATGTACTTGCTTCCTCTGGCAAATTATTAATTGACTATAAAGCTGTGGGTTTATTTCTGGGCTCCCTATTCTGTTCCATTGTTCTATGTGTGTGTTTTTATTCCAGTAACAGGCTGTTTTGATTCATATTACCTTATACTGGAGTTTGATATTAGGTAGTGTGATTCCTCCAACTTTGATCTTCTTACTCAGGATCACTGTTGCTATGTGGGGCCTTTTGTGGTTCCATATAAATTTTTGAAATATTTTAGTTCTGTGAAATATGTCATTGGAATCATGACAGGAATTGCATTGAATATATAGATTGTTTTGGGTACTATGGACATTTTAATGATGCTAATTCTTCCTTTCCATGAACATGATATGCACTTCCACTTATTTGTATCTTCTTCAGTTTCTTTCTCCAGTATCTTACAATTTTCTGAGCACAGGTTTTCACATCCTTGGTTAGATTTATTCCTAAGTATTTTATTCTTTTTGAAGCAATTGTGAATGGCATTGTTTTCTTAATTTCCCTTTCTGTTAGTAAATTATTGGTATATAAAAATGCAACTGATTTCTGGATATTAATTTTGTATCCTGGTACTTAGCTGAATTCATTTACCAGTTCTAGGGGTTTCTTGGTGGAATCTTTGGGGTTCTCTATGCACAGTATCATGTCATCTCCAAATAAACAATTTTACATCTTCCTTTCCTATTTGGATGTCTTTTATTTCTTCTTCTTGCCTGATTGCTGTGGCTAGGACTTCCAGTACTCTGTTGAATAAGAGAGGTAAAAGCAGATACCCCTGTCTTTTCCTGATCTTAAGAGGGATGCTTGTAGTTTTTGACCATTGAGTATGATGCTGGCAGTGGGTTTGTCATATATGTCCTTTATTATGTTTAGGCATGTTCTGTCTTTTCCCACTAGGCTGAGAATTTTATTATGAATGGGTGTTGGATTTTATCAAATGCTTTTTCTGCATCTATTAATATGATCATGTGGTTTTTATCCTTCATTTTGCTTATGTGGTGAATCACATTAATTGAATTCCAAATGTAACAACCTTGCATTCCCAGAATAAATCCCAGTTGATCATGGTGCATGACTTTTTTGGTGCATTGCTATATTCAGTTTGCTGATATTTTGTTTAGTATTTTAGCGTCTATGTTCACTGGGTATATTGGCCTATAATTTTCTTTCTTTGTAGTGTCTTTATCTGGTTTTGGAATCAGGATAATGCTGGCCTCATAAAATGAGTTTCAGAGCCTGACCTACTCTTGAATTTTATGAAATATTTTGAGAAGGTGAGGTGTTAGTTCTCTCAGAATATTTGATAAAATTCACTTGTGAAGCTGTCTGGTCCAGAGCTTTTTTCGTTTTTGTGAGTTTTTTGACTACTACTTCAATTTCATTAGGTGTAATCTGTCTATTCAGATTCTGATTCTTCCTGATTTATTTTTGGAAGACTGTATGTTTCTAGGAATTTATCCATTTCATCCAGATTGTTTGTTGGCATATAGTTGTTCATAATATTTTCTTACAATCCCTTGCATTTCTTTGGTGTTAGTCATTATTTCTCCTCTTTCATTTCTGACCTTATTTATTTGGGTCCTTTCTCTTTTTATTGGTGAGTCTGGTTAAAGTTTTGTCAATCTTGTTTATCTTTTCAAAGAACAAGTTCTTGGTTTCATTTATCTTTTGTATCTTGTTTTAAACTCTATTACATTTATTTCTGTTCTGATCTTTATTATATCCTTCCTTCTGCTCCCTTTGGGTTTTGTTTGTTGTCCTTTTTCAAGTTCCTTTAAGTGTGAAGTTAAATGTTTATTTGAACTTTTCCTTGTCTTTTGAGATAGGCCTGTAATGCTAAGAATTCTCTCTTAGGATTGCTTTCTCAGTGTCTCACTGATTTTGGCTGATTGTGTCCTCATTTTCTTTTGTTTCTAATTATCTTTTGATTTCTTCATTGATTTCATTGTTGACCCATTCATTGTTTAATAACTTTGTATATTTAGTTTCCATGTGTTTGCATGTTTTTCAGTGTTCTTCTTGTGATCAATTTCTAGTTTCATATCATTATGGTTGGAGAAATATTTGACATGATTTCAAACTTCTTACATTTTATTGAAACTATTTTGTGTCCTAACATGTGGTCTATCTTAGAAAATGTTTCAGTGCACTTCAAAATCATATGCATTCTGCTGTTTTGAGGTGAAATGCTCTGAAGATATCCATTATTTGCATTTAGTGTGTTACTTAAGGCTGCTGTCTCCTTGTTGATTTTCTGTCTGTAATGTATCCATTGAAGTTTCCAAACTCAATGAAGTTTGAAAACCCTGACCAGGACTATGTATCTGTCTATATCTCCCTTTATTACCACCAAGGTTTGCTTCACAAATTCAGGTGCTCCTATTTTGGGTGCATAAATGTTTATTAGGGTTATATCCTCTTGTTGGACTGTTCCCTTTATCATTATGTAATGTCCTCTTTTGCTCTCCTACTGTAGCCTTAGTTTTAAAGTTTATTTTGTTGGATGTAAGTACTGCTACCCCAGGTTTATATTCTTTTCCATTTATATGAAATATCTTTTTCCATCCCTTTAATTTAGACTGTGTGTATCTGTCAATCTGAAATGGGTCTCTTCGAGGTAGCAAATATATGGGTCTTATTTGCTTATCCATTCAGCTACAGTATGTCTTTTTGTTGGAGCATTTGAGCCATTTACACTTAAAGTGATTTTAGATAGATATGTATGTAGTGCCATTTTATTGTTAGACTGTTTTTCTCCTTTCTTTTCTTCTCCTTCTCCTTCTGGCAAGCCCTTTAATATTTGCTGCAGTACTGGTTTGGTTTCTGATGAGTGATCAGATGACAGCCTAATTGGTGCTCCCTTGTATGTAGCTACCTGCTTTTTTCTTGTGGCTTTTAAGGTTCTCTCCTTATCTTTAAGCCCTACCATTTTAATTATGATGTGTCTTGGTGTAGGTCTCTTTGGGCCTAACTTCTTTGGGACTCTGAGATTCCTGGACTTGTGCAACTTTTTCCTTCATTAGATTAGGGAAGTTTTCAGTCATTATATCTTCCATAGGTTCTTGATCCCTTGCCATTCTCTTCTCCTGGCATTCCCATGATGTGGATGTTGCTTTGCTTCATGTTGTCCAAGATGTTTTCTAAGCTTTTCTCATTTTTTAAAATTCTTTTTTGTTTTTGGCACTCTGCTTGATTTTTTTTTCTATCTCACCTTCCAAAACACTGCTTCAATTCTCTGCTTCATCTAACTTACTGTTTATTCCTCCCAGTGTATTATTTATTTCAGATACTGCATTCTTTATTTCTGACTGGTTCTTTTTTATATTCTATGTATTTTTTCATGTTAATGAGTATCCTGTAATCATTATTCTAAACTCTGACAAATTTGTTGCTTTCATTTCATGTAGATCTTCTTCTGGAAAATTCTCTTGTTCTTTCATTTGGGGATCTGTTTCTTTGTGTTTTCATTTTGGCTGCTTCTTTGTATTCTCTACCTTAGGTGTTAATCTAATCAGCTGTTAAACTTTGATCAGCATACCAGCTTAATCTCCACAGGATGGCACAGAGTAATCCCTGCAGTCTAGCCTAGTGCTGCCCCTCAAGCTGATTTCACTTGGAGAGGAGTGCTCTGCC
Source organism: Mormoops blainvillei (assembly GCA_004026545.1). Taxonomy (NCBI): domain Eukaryota; kingdom Metazoa; phylum Chordata; class Mammalia; order Chiroptera; family Mormoopidae; genus Mormoops; species Mormoops blainvillei. The sequence continues at coordinate 75,678 of PVJD01006185.1, forward strand.
TGAGAGATGGTTTCTGCAGTATGGGGAATGCCTCCACACCATCTTCCTGGCAGTCATTCCTTCAGTTCACTCCCCAGAGCCACCCACCCCAGACTTCCTTCAAGTATCTGTAGTGAACTCTGCACTCCCTCTCCTAAAGCCCATGATAAGTGGCTACAAACAAAATGTTGCTTCTTGGCTGTTTAAGTGGGTGAGTCTCCAGTCATCTCTCCTGGCACACAGAAACCCTGCTGCTTTTCACAGCTGGATGTTACCTGTGTTCCTTTCTGGCTCTGGTTCTTTACGCTGGGGAGCCCAGATTGGGTTTTAGATCCCCCACTTCTCAAGGGGAACCTCCCATCCACTGAAATATCCCTCCATAACTTCAGGTACCACCATGGAAGCCCATCTAGCCCTTTCATGCCTCCTCCACACCTCCTACCAGTCTTGTGGTGAAGCAGTTTCTTCTGTCCTTGGTCATTAGGCCTCTCTCCAGCTAGTGTTCAGTTGGTTATTCAGGATGATTTCTCTACAGTTTAGTTGTAATTTCAGATTGGTCCCCCAGAAGGTTAGTGTAGCTTCCACTTACTCCTCCACCATTTGGATCTTGGGAATTTATTCTTTAAGTTGGACTCCTGCAAGGAGTTATAAGGAGGGGACTATAATTGATTAACTTAGGATACTTTCTTCTGTTCCTCTATGTAATTAGTTTCCTCTGACTTGATTAACTCAAACTAGTTTCTTAACTTGAACTATTTTCCTCTGCTCCTCTGCTTTTCATAATTGATTAACGCAAACTAGTTTCCTCTGCTTAAATGAAACTAGTTTCCTCTGCTATGAACCGACTTCTTCATAACTGATTCCCCTGAATAGAGGGCAGGAGCATTCTAGTTTATCTATTTTACAAGCCTAACCTGGGTTGGGAAGGCCTCCAAAATGATTTTAAAGGGCTCAACATCCTTGACTTACATTCAGCAAATACAATAAGCACAGGGAAGAAGGACAAAATAGAGAGTTAGTGGGTGAAGGAAGTTTTAGGAGAAATATGGTTGGCTTGCAAAGAAGGAAAGTATCCCCAACAACCCTTCCCAAGAGTTAAAATAGTCCTGAATGGAATGCTGTGGGTAAGGGGCAACGTTATGTTTTATGGTGTGCCTTGTTGCATGAATATTGTCTCATGCCTTTCAGGAAGCTACTCTCTAACCCTCATCCACAGCTAGTTAATGCTCACACAGGTGGGTTTTAATGCAGTGGGCACCCTATTGACTTTTAACTGACCTGTGCCCACACAAAAGTAGCAAACTCTCTTCATGAAGCCAGAGTGTCCCAAGGCATAAAGGAAACTGAGAGAACAAAAGTCTCTATCTACCAGGGAGAGTGGAAGAGGTTGTCTTACCAGTCTGGTGCTTTTACAGAAGTTCTTCTGGCTGGCTCACCAGACTTCACAGATGGAGATGGAGTCCAGGCTCTCGGTGGTCAGAAACAAAGAATTGGAATGATCATACAGATATTGTAAAGTAAAATAAGCAGGAAATTTATTAAGGAAAATAAACTTCCCAATACATGGGAGCAGGCCATCTCTGGCTATGGAATGGCTCCCTTCTACTGAGGGGTTACAGGATTTATAAAGTTTTTACTTAAGCTTCTACACATGCAATTTCCCACAGTCCTCCTTGATTGCCCACTTGGTGTGGGGAGGAAACCACAATGATTATGAGATAAAGGTGGGGTCAGCTGACGCTCTGGCATACAAACATGGAAATCGGGATTCTGACTGATAACAGCTGCAGTGTCTCAGAGTTTCCTATTCTATCTCCTGCCTCACAGGGATTGGATTATAGTTATGCTTTTATTAGTATCAGAGGCTAGCAGTCTAAGAAGGTGGTGGGTTACAACCCTAACATCCACCTCACTTTAGCTTTCAGAAGGAGGTTTATACAGTGGAAACATAGGATTTGGGAGAAGAAATTCCTAGGGGGAGTGAAGATGTGCTGTTTCTCTTGGGAGGTGGAGCTAAAAAGGAAGTCCAAAGCTTCCCAAGCTGGATCCTTTGTTCTGGTGTTATCTCTTCATTTGCAATAGAATTCCCCTTTCTCTCTTCATGGGGGGCCTGTGGTTTATGACCAGGCTGGTTCTGTATTCTCTGGTTAGGGAGAAGAGGTATAAACCATTTATTCTCAAGTACCTTGGTTAGGGGAGATAAGGTCTTGCATTCACTAGCTGGCTGTAAATTGCTCAAAGTGTTTGGCTTTCTAATTTTCCTGTTTTAGTTTCCCCATTCCAACTGCCCAGGAATTTTCCTAGCTTCTTACTATCCTGTTTCAATCCCACCTGGTGTTTCACAAGCTATGGAGATAAACACATTTCGATGCATTGTTGAGGCATAAAGGGAAGCTTAGAAACCAACTTGGCACAACACCCCAACCCCAAATTCACAGACCAGGACAGGGTGTGAGGAGGCAAGGAGCTTGGATATTGAACATATCTGGGACATGGGCACCATTGTGGGAGAGGTTTCCAGAGCAGGAGTCTTGATGGTCTTAGTGGGAGTTTGGGCGGGGGGGAACAGGTGCAGGGAGTGGGCTGGGAGGGAAGCCAAGAGGGCAAAGGAGGAGGGGTAATCTTGTAAGGGGCACATAAGGAGGGAACAGCAAGAAAGGGTTTTCTAGCTGTGCAAAAGGGAAACGCAAGGGATCAGAGCCATGAGCAGAAAGGGCTAGTGGCCCTCAGACCAGGGTGGATTGATCCCCACTCCATGGGTCCAAACACAATACTCCTCCTGACCCAGTTAGCAACATCTGCTCCTCACCCTTTTGTGGAGAAAAAAGGGGCCACATACTCAGGGGAGGACTACATGGAAGCCTTACAAACTGAGAGAGCTAAAGTAACCACACAGGATGGTCTGAACATTAAAATTTTCTAACTAAAAGCAGTTTATGGCAGGTAGTCATTTCCCAGGATGGCATCTTTCCAAACAAAGGTCAATCTTTATCTTAATTTTATCTTATGCCTGTCTTTTTTTTTAAATTTATCTAAGATAATGTACCTTTGGAATATGAAAGTAATTTCCTTTTTTCTGGACCAGTCAAAACACAACTACCATACCAAAGCAGAGACTAGAAATCCCTTCATCGTTATTATTATCATGTTAATTGTTAACTAGTGATTATTCTATACCCACTTATGTAAAAGAAGTATGCATCTATTCATTTCAATTTTATCCAATCTCAGACATTCCCCCCTTTGATTTCCCCCACCTCCCTACTCTATCACCAATGAATTTCATGTAACCTCATGCCTCCTTTATTGACTATAATGTATAAAACAAGGTGCAAAACTTCCATTCTTTGGAGCATTTTCTCAATCCATTGGGATTTTGCTTCCTGGCACTTGTCATCAGTTTGGCTCAAATAAACTCATAAAAATGCTAACAAGTTTGAACGTTTCTTACATTGACATTTGAAACACCTAATGTCCTGAAACGTCCTTCTTTGGCTCTGTGCCTGGAAGGTTGACCTCAGATGTTCCAGGGCAGTGAGACAGCCACCCATGGGATGCTGTGGTCTCCAAGCAACAAAGACCTCCACCCCATATTATTGCTCTCACCTAGGTATGGAGAGGATCAAATACACCTGGTAGGGGTGGGAGGAGAAGGAGGAGGCATGGAGGGAGGCACTTTCAGCAGGTGTGACTCTAAAAGAGAGTATACTGATCAGCATCCACTGTCAAATGGCGCACCTCCCCATGACTCTATCATAGGTGAGACGCTGGTTGGATTAATCCAGTAATCTGCTTATTCCCAAAAGCAAAGGTACAGGTAGAACTGGGTTGAGTGCTGGCAAGGAGAGGGGCCAGGAGCATAATTGCCCTGGTTATCGGGGTCCAGAGAAAGACGACTGAGGAGGAGGCTTGGAGCTGGGTCTGGAGACCATCTAGTAAATCACAAAATCCTATCTTCTGTAACCAAGGACACTTAAGAGTAAACGGTTACATTTCTCCCCAACCAGAGGGTAAATAGCTTAAACTGCTTTATTTATTTGTTTCAGAGAGCAGAAATCCAATTAGTGGTATTTACCAACCACACCCAAGAACAGATGAAATTAAGGGCATAAATCTCATTTTGGCACATCTGCATAAAACTAATGAATATTCTATTGAGATCCTTCCCTAAGACCTCCTCTAAACTCCCAGCTTTTAAAAACCCATAAACCAAAGGTCCCAGCATGTGCACCCCTGCCCAGCGGCATGCCCACACCTTTCCCCTCCCCTCTTCTTCCCTCACAGGCATGCATCTTGTAAACCCTAAGTGACCCCATGAGGCTTGCAACCAGGGAGCAATGAGCAGCAGCAGCTCAACCCAGGCTAGCTCCCTGACCCTGTCCGCAAGGGCCCCTTTTCTCTGACTTTTTAGTGAGCCAAAGCAGCCCAGCCTAGGCTTATTTCTCTACCTGGTCCCTCTCCTGTTACTTCTTCTATCCTAGGTCCTTCCTTGTTCCAGTCCCTAGCTTTAATAAATGTTCTCTAAAAATCGCCTGGATTCATATGTGAAATCTTTCCTACGTGAAGTCAAGAACCCACATACTGCCCGCTGGCCGTAGGCAAATCTGCTCAGGGCCAGGTCCCCTTTCCAGTAACAGAGTGAGAGAGCCCACCCAGCTGGGAGAAGGGGTGTGGGAGTGGGGTCCTTGTGATCAGAGGGAAGCCCAGCTCCAGAGGGCCCAGTAGAGGAGCAGACCCTTCCAGCAACCCATCGGGCCTATGTGGCTGGAGCCTAAAGCCAGGGGGAGGTGAAGCTGGACCGGGAGGCTGCTGACACTCCAGGTTCTTTAGCGGGTCTCTGCCTCCCATCCCCACTTCCAGCAGAATTATAAGAAGAGGGTATGTGCCTGAGATCTATACAATTTGGTAGAAACTTCCTTAAAAATTGTTCAAATTTTGAAATGCCAAATTGCTAGGGCCCCTCCTCAGGCCTGGGAAAAGGCTCTGCCTTAGCCTGTGACCCATCTCATGCCCACTCTTCCTGGGAGGTAGGTGCAACTGTGAGACACTGCCGCATGACTAAATCAGTGGGATCCAGGTAATAACATGGTGAAATATTGGGCTGTCACTCTTGTGAGGCTAACTCTTAAAGTGTTTTTTTTCAGAGTTCCCTCAAGCACAAAAAGCTGAAAAGTAAAGAGAGAAATGATTGTTCTATAAGCTGAGGAAGACACAAAGGACAGGGGCTACTCCTACCCGGCCCTACCCTGGGGAAGGTCCATGTGAGAGACAGAGAAGGCTGCAGGGGCAGGAACCAGTCTCCGTGGCTCTGCCTATGAGTTTTGTTTTAATCCAGTTTGAGAGTCTTTGTTAACAGATGAATATAAGCCACTCACATTTATTCTTCTCAGTTTATTTTGTTTGTTCTATTTACTATATTTTTAACTATTTTTTCCCAGCCTGACATTCATTGGATCACTTCATTCCTTTTGCTCCATTTTCTTTTGCCACTTCTTTGAAAGTTTCACATTTTATTTCTGTTCTTTTAGTAATTATCTTTAAATTGTTAATTGTTAACACAGAAATATTATTTAAATTCTAGTGTTAACTAACATCTGTATTATTTCTCCCAAAATATACAAATCTCTTGGGATCCTCTTTTCATTGATTGACTCCAGTCCTGCCTCCTCCCTCGATTCCCACTGATTATCTCCAATGTTATCAAAAACTTTAATTCTTTCTAATTAGTAATATCTTGCTTTATTGTTTTAATGGATATTGACTTGATTATATCATGAAGATCCCTGATTGTGAGAGAGTTATGTAGATTGAGATTGAGATTGAGAATGTGCTATGTCTCCTCATAGTTATTTATTCATTTATTATTTGCTTTATATCTTTTCAACTTTGTTATTGCATATACTGAGTGCTTTAATTGATATGTTTTCTCCATGGTCATTCCTTTTATCAGTACGACATGCATATCTCAGAGATGATCCCTCCCTTTTCTGCCCTACTCAGTGCCTCAGAGGCTGGCCTCAATAGATGCCATCCCCTCCGACCCCTCCCTGCTCTGTCAGGCTTCCAGGAGATCAGAGGGCAGGAGGGTGCGAGCTCAGGTTTTGGGTCCTCCACCCCTGGCTCTGACCCAGACCAGCTCATTCCCTGCAGGGTTGTGGGCTGGCAGCAGATGCATTCCTTATCAAAGACCACAGCACAGCCCCTCTCCTACAGCCAAAATTGTCTCTGGGTCCTGGGAACACTGCCCTCTTCCCCTCTGCAGGCCTAGGCTAGTCCCTGGGAGCGTCATCATCTCTTGCTGTTCCTTCAGCCCTACCAATACCTCTGTATCTAAATTTGTATTTTATTAGCTGCTCTTCTGTTAGACCTTTATTTCCTTCTGGTATGTGACTAACCCGTTGTCTCTGACTTTAAAATGCTTTTGTCTTATATTGTATTTTGTCCTATACAACTGCTATTATACTCTCCTCCTATTAATATTTGTCAGTCTTAATCCTTTAATAAGCATGTTTAATCCATTCACATTTGCTATCCTTACCTGACTGAATCGACACCATTATTCTTCCTCAACTGAGACCATTTTCTTGACACCATTTTACCCCTCTCTGCTCTTTTCACATGTCCCAAGACTATTTTAAATCAATACTTCTGTAAACTGAATATCCTTAATGTAAGTATCCACTTACCATTGCCTCTCGTCTTCCACAAGTTCCTCCTGGGTTTCTTGTACTGAACTTGCTGTATGATTTTTTTTCCAGTGAGATCTGTGGGGATGGTAAACTTTTGAATATGTTTAGGTACGAAAACATCTTCATCTCTATCTCAGTTGTCACTGGCAGTGTGGCTAGGTACAGAGGCTAAGTGCAGAGTTCCTGGGTCTCAGCACTTGCAATACATCCTTTCTTTTTTCTTCCTGCCTTCTCTATTGCTGATTTCATCTGAAGCTCAGTCTTTGTAGATAGTCCATGATTTTTGCTGGTAACTCTTAAGGCTGAGTCTTTATCCTTGGTGTACGAAAATTTTATCACATTTGTCTTCTTTTGTTTTATGGTGGTTTGCTCTTCTCTGCACTCCATGTGTTCTTGCAATCTGAAGATTAATTTATTTCTCCCATTCAACAGGTTCACATCTTATTTTTGAAAAAACTGCTTCCTATCTAGTCCTTCTTTTCTTCCATTGTGGAATCCCGCTAGATAGATATTAAAACTTCCTGATTCAGTGTCCCCTTACCATTCTTTCATGCTTCCCACCTTTTTAATTCTTGGTGCTATATTGTTCTTCAGTATGCCCCGTCTTTTAATCTTTTACATGAAATATTATATATTTAATTTCCACAATCTCCATTTGGTTCTTTTTCTTAACTCCCTGTGTTTTATAAGTGAAGCAGCAGTCTTTATCTCTGATAGTATTAGTGATCATGTTCACTTGGTTTTTTAATGTTACCTTTTAGAAATTCCTGAAGACTAGTCTGTTAGCTCATTCTCCCTTGGGTGTGGTTCTTCTCCTTGTAGGGGGTGACATTGGCATTTCTCAAACACCTGCTGACACTGCCTACTTCCCTCTGCTCTGGCAAAAACCCTCACATGTCTGGGCAGCAGTTTCTTCTGCCATATAATCCCGCTCTTCTGAATTTGGGAGATTTCTCACAGTTTTATGTCCAACATGAAGCCCTCTTCTTGTTTGCAAGGGCAATAGTGCTTTTTCTTTTAAATTGTTGAAGATTTTCATTCCTGGTATGGTTTAGCACAGAAAGGGGAGGCTAGCATTTTGTAGCCTATGGTCCTGAGCCAGGACTCTCTGCCTTGCTTTTTAATTTCCTTTTATGAAAGTCATTTATGATTTTAATCTTCACTATTGTTCCTATTGTAAATGGGACATTTTCCTGTAGGATTCCTGTTTCATGTTGGGTTCTCAGGGCTATAGAGTGAGGGTGAGCTATGATGCTGGCCTCATGGAGAGCCCATCAGAGCTACCCCAGTGGCTTTGACCTCTGCTCCATCCCCCATCATTGAATGTGTGTAGCCTTGGGAAGGGTGGGTCCTTGCTCAGGGTGGTTTTCTGCCCTGAGGGGCTGTCATCCGAAAGCTACCTGCTGACCATACTCCCAGCAGACGAAGTCTTTCTGTGAAGGGGGCTCTGGATGGCACACTCTGTGTCTACCACTATGTTTTTTAACTGGCTACTTATATTTATAAGGAAGCTATTTACTTGGGTATAATTTTCTTTCATTTAGCTACTTATAGAAGCTCCTTAAACCACAGTTAATTTTCTATTTATTCAGAGAGATTTAATTGTATACACATTAATTAGTGGCCATTTTGTCTGCTTGTTTACAAAAGTTATATCTCCCATTTCTATTTCTTGGGTCATTGCATTAGTCAGGATTTACCTAAAAATAAATGTTTATAAAATGGTAATATATAGGTAGAGGTGGGGGTGGGAGAAATGGGTGAAGAGACTCAAAAGTTACAAATTTCTAGTTGTAAAATAAATGTCATGGGGATGTAATGTACAGCAAGGGGGCTATGGCAATACTGCATTGTATACCTGAAAGTTGTTAAAAGAGTAAATCTTAAAATATCTCATTGTAAGAAAAAATTTTATAACTCTGTAAAGTGATAGATGGTAACTAGAATATTGTGGTGATGATTCTACAATGTATACAAACATTGAATGATTATGTCAAAATGAATAAAATGATATGTCAATTATACCTCAATAAAAAATAAATACAATAAAAATAAATGATCATAAACTAAGAGCCCTGTTTTACTCTTGATTCCTCACAAGAATCTTGAGTGACATTAGCTCTTGTCTTAAAATGTCTCTTCTGTTCTTTGTAGAGAAAGCTCTTTTTAAGTCACATAAAAGTACAGTAAATGGAGATTGATAGCAACTAGGGATAGCATCTAGTGAGTAGCACTATTTTGCTCTCCTTATATTTATTTGATGAGTACCATCTACTTGTGGCAAATAATATTGGTTCTCCATTAAAGTGTTCTTAGTGAGTCCTGTGATCAGCCCTTTGCTTTTAAATTGCTTTTAAATGTTCTCAAACTGTGTATGTGATGGTCTATCCTAGAATTTTTCCTGGGGCTCATCTCTTCCAGCTACCCTTTGAAAGATGGAAGCACATTTATCCATCTCCATCCTGGTGGCCTCTGTGTGCCCTTACCATTGGGCAGGCTGGAAGAACATTGGTTCTGGGAGAGGTTGTTCCTGAGGACACAATCTGGGATCAGAACTTCTGGGATCTGTCCAGTGCCCTCTCCCCATCACATTCTCCACTTCTGTGACCCATATGTGGCTTGCTCCTGCTCATGAGAATAATTTCTATCTAGGGAGAAGGAGAATCAAAGTGGGAACAGATCCTCAGACCCAGTTGGCAAGGCAGAACCCAGCCTTTGGATAGCAGGAGACAGAGGGACTACTTTGGAAGTCCTCCACCTTAGCTCCTGCTGCCCTATGTAAGCCTCTCCCTTTTGGAAGAACCTTGTATTTCCATTTGCCCTACATCAATAATTTTCAACCTTTTTCATCTCATGGTGCCCATAAACTAATTAATAAAATTCTGCAGCACACCAAAAACAAAAGTATTATTTTTTGCTGATCTGAGAAGAAAAAGTAGGTATAATTTTGAATCATTCACACCAAATGCATATTGTTGCGTTGGCTGTTGTCACTTTTTTATTTGACAGTCTAAGGAAAAAGAGGTCAGTGTGCCTGACTAAATAGTTGAGTATTGCATGCTTTAAAAATTCTTGCAGCACACCAGGGTGCCTGCCTTGGCATATCAGTTGAAAATTGCTGCCCTACATGAATCAAATCATGTCAATCCCAGTGACGCATTCACTGATTATATTTTCCTTTTTGCTCAGAACTCTGCTTGGCCTCACAGCCCTCAGAGTCTCTGCCATCAACCATGCTTCAGTTGGCATTGTCGGGTATCACGTCATGAGGACATCAAGTCCCTCTTAATTTTATTCCTTAGTCCTACTTATCGTATCCCTCAGAAAGTCTCAGTTTGCTTCTAAACTGTCTTTAACACCTCTCTAACATGTGTTAATCTCACTTTTTGACAGAGAATGAGTGCGGGCATCAGGCCCAGGGCAGGTTGAAAATGCAAGCCAGAATTGCTTGCTGTTGGAAGTGTTCATTGTGTTTGTTTTACACTTACCTTCTTGGGATGCAAGTGGAACTGGCTTTCCAGTTTTTTGTGGGCATTCACAGACACAGTTGTTTAAATGTTTAAAAGTGAACAGAGTACAGGAGACATATGAATTAAATAAAAGCATAAGTGGTCTAACACCATGACCAAATACACAGTGACAGGAGGTTGGGGAACATCAATTTACAGAATGAAGCGTGATATCAGGGTTGCTCCCACCCCATCCTGACTCTCCCAAACAACCTCCCATATACTCTTCATGTCCCATGTGCCAGGTAAGAGGACCCACTGCCTTGGGCTTCCCCACCTACAGTCCCTTACACCCAGATGCCTGTCCCTCTCATTTCCTGTGAAAAAGACATGTCCATCTTCCAGCATCAGCTCCATCGGCCAAGACTACTACAAAACCAGAGGGGAGGGGAGAGGAGAATAATGGTGGAAAGAAGGGGAAGGTGCTGGTCAAAGAACATGTATGAATGACCCATGGACATGGACAACAATGTGGGAATTGACTGTGGGAGCAGGGAGCTGGATGGGCAGAAGAGGGCAAAGGGGGAAAAATTGGGACAACTGTAATAGAATAATAATTTAAAAAATGGTTTTTAAAAAAAAAAACTTCTCCAAGTCAAACTGGAAGTCACTGCTGTTGGGTCTATCACATACTTTGCTCTCCCCTTCCTGGGGCCACCTTGTACTGGTGGGTTCTGGCCAGGTTCTAGAGGGCAATCTGTGGCTGTGGTACATTCTGTGGCCAGTTCTGAGAGAGTGAAGCTTTATCATGCAGTTCAGCAAGGCAGCAAGCCTGGCTGGATGTGAGCCAACACACACGTTTATCAACTTGCTCTGTGCAGGGATGGGTGCTGTGTTCTCCATGTGTGGTGACATAAGAGCACTCACTAGGAATGCACTCAGCTCTAAAAAACAGAAGACACCAGTGTGCAGAGGCTTAAACCTGCAGAGGTTTGTTGCCATGCAGTGAGAAGTCCAAGAGGCAGCAGGTCCCAGCCCTGGTTCACTGTTCTTTCCATCTCTCTGCCCTACCATCCTCAGCAGACTGGCATGGCATAGGCCATGCCTATGGCCTCTGACATCAAATCCCAGTTCAGGACAGGAAGTAGAGAAAGAGGGTCCAGTGCCAGGCTTGACTTCCCAGAGCCCCCAGAAGACACTGTTGACATTTCATTAGGAGGTCACAGTCCTGTGGTTGTCCCTAGCTGCAAGGGAGCCCAGAAAAGGGATGCTTTTCACCTGTGTAGAGACAATAGCTGCTTCTTCCGCCAAATAAGGAAGTGAAAAACAGATATGGATCAGGTGCCTAAGGGCACCCATGTGGCATCCATTTTGCAAATGAGAATGCTGAGGCCAAGATATAAAAGACCTCCTGAGGGAACAAGAATTCTAAGTGGATCTGCCTTGCAAAGAGGCAATTTTCTATTACATCACCCCTCCTTATCCTACTCTCTAAGGTCTAAAAAAGTCTAAGAAGGAAGAATTTATTCATTCAGGAAAACCGTTGTCCCTGTACCTATTTAAGGGCTTATGCTGGGCATTGGAGAAATGGAGATGAATTGCACTGTGATCTGTCCTTAGACAGCCCAGTCTAGAGGGTAAGCTGGATCCAGCATCTCGTGTATGGCTGAGACGTCACTTGAGGCCCAGGCATAGGGTCCACAGGCTGAGGGCTGGGTGGAGTAGACTGTCAAAGGAGGGGCAGCAGACAGAGGGGTGAGCAGCAGTAGGGTATTGCAGCTGCCAGTGCAGAGAGGGTGTCTACACTGTGGCTCTAGCCCAATGCCCTGTGAACATTAACTTAGTCTTCAAAATAACCCACAGATGCTATTTCTGTCCTTCCACCCATAGATGGAGAAACTGAGGAACAGAGAGGCTAGGAACTGGTCAAGGTTACAGAGCCAAGTAGTCTAATCTCAGGCAGCCAGCCCCAGGGCCTGTGCCCCAACCATGCTACCTGCCTGGCCTTCCTTGGTCAACAGAGAGACATAGGTAGTGAGCTGCATGTCACTGGCAGAGTGCAAATAGCCTCCACCCAGGATCCTGCATCCTGGGCAGGAAAATGGTCAGTGTGACTTGGTGGTTGCCTCTCAGCCAGGCAGGCGTATGATGTGTGGTGTCAGGGGGTGGCTGCAGTGGCTGCCATGTCTTCAGTAGTCTATCCAGCCTCTCTCACAGACACATATGGTGATGTTTTATGTCTTAATTAAATGGAGAGGAGTTTAACTGATGAGCAGCTGGCTGGCTGCCCCAGCTCTCTGGCTCCCTACCCCAGTGACTCATGATGTGGCAGCCCCAAACGCCGAGAGCACACTAATAGATTTGCAAGGCTGATTACTGCTCCAGATCCACTTAACCAGGTTCCAGGAAGCCTCTTGCCACCCTGGAATTGGATTGAATCACTTTTCATTTTGAGCATTGTCCCATAAATCCCTCACACATCTCCCACCCTGCAGAACAGCGGCATGCTCAGGCCTCCTCCCAGCCCAGCACAGAGGCCTGAAGCTTTTCATCAGAGGGGCAGCTACCATGGGTGGGGCAATTGAGATATCTATGACCTGAAAGTGGGATGGGGGAAGGAGGGGAGAAGCTTGCAGGGGGGGTGGGCCTCGTGCAGGGTGTTTTCACTGGTGTCGTCTTTCCCATTCTCTCATGGCCCATGGGAGGGGCTGTTCCTGTCTCTGCTTCATTTAATGAGCAATTTGGGGCCCAGAGTGGGGCAGCTGACCTGTGCAAGCCTGCTGGGCCAGAAAGTGTCTACCCAGCAGTCCTTACCACTTGGTTCTGTGGAAATACATATTCCCTGCCACAGTGTCATGGAGCAATGACTCTGCTTTCTCATGGAAAATTAAGCGAGCAATACCCTACTTCCACAGGGGAATGATCTACAGACACCATGGACTGGCTCACTCCACAAAGATCTAAGGAGCAACTGCTGTGTCAGGCTGGAGCTACAGTCATGAACAAAAAATTTCCTGCCCTCTTAGTGCTGATAAATCTGTGGGGAGAAGCAGAAAAGAAACGAGTAAAACAAAAAAACTTATTGGGATATTTAGAGGTTGTGATAAGTGTTATAAAGACAGCCAGATGGATGATGTAATAGAGAGGCTGTTTGGTGGGGTTCCTTAGAAGGGTGATCAGAGAGAAGGGGACTTTGGGGCTAAAACCTAAAGGATGAGCAGGGGCTCACACAGGAAAAGTGTCTGGACAGAGGAAACAACAAATGCAAAGGCTTTGAGCGCTCCAGAAAAGAGGTCCATTCTGCAGGAACAAAGGGTATGAGGGCCCATCCAAGATGAGTCAGAGGCCAATGGAAGAAGTCACACAACGAAAGATGTTTTTATTCTTCATGATCAGTTGACAGTAGGCACACTACAAATGCTTATTAACACTCTCCCTGAATTCCTCTGGAACTTCATGTCGCCTGGTCACCCCCTGAATGTCCTGCTCTCTATTCTTTGGCTCTGCCCTTCCTACCCAGCCAGCTCTTACCACACTTGCCACACACACACTTGCCCACACACTTCTTTTTCTAGCATCATACTTCACATTCCTTTGCCTCTTCCCTTACAAATTCTACCACTATTCACAACCCAGCTCTCAGGCCAGCACTCAGGAGACCTCCCTTTACATGCACCTTGCACAAAAGCCCCTCCATGTGGGCACACAGCATCTCTCAGCACACACATTCACATGTATCCAGTTCTCCCTAACCCTCATCCCTTGGTAGATACTTGGAGGGCAGAGCCTCTTCTCCACGAGCCTGTGCCCCAGACTCCCAGCACAGGCCCAGGGTCTTCCATCTAACAGTGTCCTGGAAGCCATCATTGTGGCCACCAGCTTCTCCCTGAATAAGAATAAGAGTGTCAGGACAGGGAACAGCCCTCCCTGGGCTTGAGGTGATGCTGCTTCTTTGCCTGGATGGGATGACACTATGATACCAACCCCCACCATATCAGGACCCAGGGAAGGACAGATATCCTCAAAGGCCATGTGATGGGTGAGAGGCAACTAATGCTCCCTCCAGAAGGGAGAAATGTGGTTGGCTGACACCCTGCAATTGCTGTGCCTTCAGGATCCAGAGCAGTTTCACATAGAGGCTACGGATCAAGCACAGCGGGTACTAGAGTTGCCACTCCAACCCAGCCGAAAGCCCCCATGGGCAGTCTAAGTTCTGGGGCTTCCCACAAGTATGACCAAGGTGTCTCCAGGCTGTGCTGCAGTTTGAGGTTCTTCCTCCCAGCCCTCCCTCTTTCCACTTCTTCTTTTCCAGGTGTCAAGCATGCACCCAGGCCAAGGCTCTCCTACTGCTCCTGCTCCCACTTCCTCCACTCATCCTCCGTGGGCATTTCCACCCTAAGCCTCTTGCATATCTCATTCCATTTGGTGTCTGCTTCTTGGAGACCAGAACTGACACACTGACCCTGGCCAGGTAAGCTTGGTTTTCTGGTCCTCCTCAGCAACACTCCCCACCTATGCTATCCAGAAGGGACACACAGCCCACTCTACCCCTACCCAATGGAAGGACACACTAACGGCCACATGTCAAGAGGACCTCCTTGGCAGAATGCCTGTGTGCTCCCCAGTCTGTGAGCCAAAAGGTGGTAACCAAGGAAACAGGGCCAAGATCAGCTGTGGCTAGCATAGGTATGAAGTGCCTCAGCGCCCCTACCCAAACCAGTACAAACCCCTGGCTCTGCAGGGTGTCAGGTACCCTTCATCGTTACTAAGAAGGATGTTTCTAGCATTACCAAGAAGGATGGAGGGGACACCCACAATTCCCAAGCCCACGCAAGTTGCAGGCTCACTTACCCCAGGTACTGGTTTTAAATCCTAAAGTGCAAGAATGTGCTGAGCACCTATTAAGAATTCACCTGGATGACAAGTCGCGCATTGTGCCTTCTTATAGTTGAGGCTCAGGGAGGCTATGGGACCTATCTAAAGACACACAGCTGGTGACAAAACTAGAATTCAGACTAAGTTTCCTAACTCCAGGTCCAGGATACTGGGGACTATGGGGAGGTGACGGAGTCATAATAGGGTCTCACAGGCCTGGGTGAAAAGCCAGGACACACTCTACTGTAACAGTGACTGTCACAGTCTTCATTGCTGACCTCAAATAGAGATGAGGCTGAAATAAGAATTCAGAACCTTGAAAGAGACTCCCATCAGATATAAGAGGAATTCATCATTCACACAATAATCAAGAGCAAATGATGGTGAACTAAAAAGTAACTTACCAAATGATGTTGAGTTATCTGGAGATCAATTTGGGGGTGGGGAGAATCTATACTTTACACCATAGATTTAGTCAAACTTTAGATACATTAAAGATCTGACTATATGCAATCTTATCATAGGAAATCTAGTGGAAACATAGTTGAAGCTTTGCCGGATATTTGGAAATATTAACACCAAAGATCTTATAGGTAACTGCAAATGGCCAGTGTCCAAGAGGAAATGCAGCTAGTGGTAAACCGGCGGCAAATGTCTGTAATCAAAGAGCTGAAAATAAAATAATTAAAATAATGATACTTTACACCTGCTGAATTAGTGAAAGTTGAAAATCGAAGTGCCAACAAGGTTGCCCAGCAGGGCACACACACAACCCACCCCCACCCCCATGCTCACAGCCAAGTAAACCAGCACTATCTTAGTGAAGAGCTATTTTGACTGCACGTGTCAGAGCCCTGGATCCGGCAATACCAGCAGTGGGAATTCATCCTCAGAAAACAATGCAAAAGGAGTGAAAAAAGCCACGAACAAGAAAATATTGGTTGGAACACTTTTTACCATTTTGTTATGAAAAATGTCAAACCTACAAAAAAGTAAAGAGAATAGGATAATGAGCCCATGTGTCATCCCCCAGCTTCAACAGTTATCAGCTCACAGCCAATATTGTTTCATCTCCTCCCCCAGAACCAACACATGGGCATGCATGTGTGCATGAGTGCGCAAACATACTTTTTTTAGTATTGTAAAACAAATCCAAGACCATTTAATTTTGTTCATAAACACTTCAGTTTGTGTCTCTAGTAGATAAGGACTTAAAAAATTTAATCATAATATCACATACCCCCAAATTAACAATTATTTAATATCTTTTCATTCACAGTCCATGTTCAAATTTTCCCAAATATCTTTAGATAAATTTAACATTTAAGCTTTTAGGTTTGGGTTGGTGGAGTTGGGATGCAAAAAGAGGTGATGTATTGTGTTTGGTCACTGTGTTTCTTTTAAGTCTCTTTCATTCTATAACAGCTACCCCCTCCCCCCGTTTTTTTTTCTTCATTGAGGCATCTTTAACACCAATGATGCATCTGCCCAGGATGCCCCAGTGCTCCTGCTGCCCTGGACAGCAGCGGCTAAATATAACCCAGGAGCAGCTGGCTTTGGACTCCAGCCCAACCTGACGGCCAAACTTGCCACCCACAGTGACTTGGCCCCCTGACTTGACTGCACACTCAGTCCCCTCCCTCAGGTCTGGCAGCTCAACCAGGGTGTGTTTGGACCTGTCTCTGTTTCTGGACATCCTTACTCACCTGTGGCTGCCCCATTGTATTCGATAGCTGTAGATAAGAAGCACCCACCCTGCTCCACTCCCTAACAGTACTAACTAAGCCATCAAGAACCACTAGCCAGCACTCCTTCAGCCACCCACCGCCAACCCCACTGCTGCCGCTGCCACCAGCATGTCAGGCCCCGCTGTGGATACCCCCTTCGGCCATCCACATCTGCCGGATCATGCGGCCAGATGTTGCCAACGTGGCTGGCAACGTGCACGGGGGGACCATCCTGAAGATGATCGAGGAGGCGGGAGCCATCATCACCACACAGCACTGCAATACCCAGAATGGGAAGTGCTGCTTGGTTGCCCTGGCCTGAACGCACTGACTTCCTGTCGATGTTCATGTGCATCAGCAAGGTGGCGCACATCAGTGCAGATATCGCCTACACCTCCGAACTCTCAGTGGAAGTCCAGGTCAAAGTGATGTCCGAAAACACCCTCACAGGTACCAAAAACCTGACCAATAAGGCTACCCTGTGGTACCTGCCCTTGTCACTGAAGAACGTGGACAAGGTCCTGGAGGTGCCTCCTGTTGTGTACGCCCGGCAGGAGCAGGAGGAGGAGGGCAGCAGGCGGTGTGAGGCCCAGAAGCTGGAGCGCATGGAGGCCAAGTGGCGAAACGGGGACATCATCCAGCCTGTTCTGAACCCAGAACTGAACAAGGTCAGCTACAGCCAGTCCAGCTTGATCTACCTGGTGGGGCCTTCGGACTGCACACTGCATGGCGTTGTGCACAGAGGTATCACCACGAAGCTCATGGACGAGGTGGCCGGGACTGTAACCGAAGGTCACTACAAGACCAATATAGCCACAGCTTCTGTGGACACCATTAACTTCCACAACAAGATCAGAAAAGGGTGTGTCATCACCATCTCTGAGCGCATGACCTTCACAAGCAATAAGTCCGTATAAGTCCATGGAGATGGAGGTCCTTGTGGACACCGACCCCATGGTGGACAACTCGCAGAAGCGCTACCGGGCTACCAGTGTCTTCTTTACCTATGTGTCCCTGAGCCAGGAGGGCAAGTTGCCACCCCTGCCCCAGCTTGTGCCCGAGACCAAGGACGAGATGAAGTGCTTTGAGGAAGGCAAAGGGCAGTGCCTGCAGATGAAGGTGAAATGACAGGGCTGGGAGAAGCCTCAGCCTTAGGCACCTGCTCCTGCGACTGGGCTCCGAGCAGCCCCAGTGCCTCATTACTTAGAAGTTACTCCATTGGCCAAAAACCCAATCCAAACCGAGGGCTGGTGTCGTGTGCAGTATTTGTCTCACAGTGTTAGCCTGGCCTCCTGAAAACCTGTCCACCAAAGCTTTATTTATGTCATTCCAGTGTATGTGCTACACAGTATTGTCCCTGACCCTGGAGGCAGTCCCTGGAGCCCTGGGGGGCACAGCCCATGTGCACTGTGCGGCCCATGAAGACTCCAGCATCAATAACAAAGCTGCTGTTCGGCTGGAAAAAAAAAAAAAAACCAGCCAGGAGATCCAGGGGAAAGGTCTCAATAGGGTGCTAACTGAATGGTCATCACCCACTCTGCCCATGGCCAGCCTGTACCACTGTACACATTGTGGTTGGAGTGGAAGAAAATGGAAATATCCACTGAACAAGTAAGTAAAAGCATGGGTCCTGGAGAAAATTGTCATCGTGTCAGAGATGGGAGAATGTGTGATATCTAAAATTTCTCCTGGAATGTTTTTTTAAAATAGATGAAACTAAAGCTATATATTTTCTTTTTAAGAGAAAAAAGCCATTCATCTCCTCTTCATCTTTTGATTCCTGATTGAGTCCCCCTGACCCCACTGGAGAAGGGGATTGGTCATTGTTACTTGGTTGCCATTAGAACACTTTCACCACAGAGAAATGGACAGGCTTGGATGGGATGGGGTGGATGGACTCCACCCCAAGAGCCTGGGCTTTCTATGCCCTTTCTCGTCCAGCTTGGAAAGCCAAAGACAGCCTTCCCCCAATGTACACACCCAAGGTGTCTTGATGTCCATGGTTGTTACGAAATGCAGGTGTTATTATTATTCACACACAGTGAGGTCAATAGATCAGGAAACAAGTACCATCAAAATGGTAGCTTGTTATACTCCTAGATCCCATGAGGAGGGACACATGCCACACCATAGGGGCCCCACAGGGAAGCCTCAGGGTCGGTCAGGAGGCTGGGGGATGGGCAAACATAAGCCAGAAACTTCATTGTGGTTTCTGCAGGCAAGAGAGGGAAACCAGGCTTGAGATTGGTTTGCTTGAATAATTTCAGGACTCTGGGGTGTAGGGCTGTCCCAAGATGTCTGGTATCTTATTCTGGTAGACAGTGGCTCTAAGTGAGAGACCCACAGAGGAGGTGAGGATATATGGTTTCTGGATTGGTTGGTTTGTATCAGAAAAGTCACATTAAAAAAATTAGCCCTTTACTGTCTCTAGGAGTTGGCTAACCCTGGCAGGGGCAGTCACTCCAGTGTCACCACCGTCCCAGGATGTCAAAACATCAGAAAATAAAAGGCATCATTAATATGGTGATTTAAGCTAAAAACTTGAGAGTCTCTCTTAACCTCTTTCTTTCCCTCATCCCACCTACTCAATTATCAAATTCTATGGCTGTTGCCTCCCACATTTTTATAATTCACCCACTTCTCTTCCCATGGCCTCCAGCCTATGCCTAGAATATTCAGCCGCTGGGTGTCCCTAACTTTCACTTATTATCCAACTGCTGCCTGGTGCTACCACACTATCCCCTGTCTCAGCACTCTGCCACAGTGTGGCTTTGCTGCCCCACTATCCATGAAGAGTGAACTCTTGTTTATCCACCCCTTGTATCCAGGTGGGCCCTGTGACTCCTCTGGCTGATAGAATATGGCAAAAGTGACAGTGTGCCAGTTCTGGACATAGTTCTTACCTGGCCTGATGGCGTCCAGTTCTGCTTTGTAAGAAGTTCAACACCCCTGCCCCAGGACACCATGTGCAAGAAGCTCAAGCAAGCCATTTTGGGAAGGCCTGGATGATGAGACACCTGGAAGACAGAGAAAAGCCAAGGAACACCAAGGCACAAGGTTTAAGATAAAGAAGCTGAAGAAGCTGACCCCCCCGCCCCTGCCAACACCACATTGAGCCAAGAGGAACCATCCCGCTGAGCCCTCCCAGAGCCTTGACCCACAAATTTGTGAGCAAAACAAAATGGCTGTTTTAAAGCCCTCAGCTTAGGGGTACTTTGTTACACAGCAGTAGGTAACCAGAATATTACCTGACAGCCAACAAGATCTTTTAAAACTGGAAACCAGATGGTGTCACTGTCCAACTTCAAGTTCTCCAATCATTTTATATAAAATCCAAACTTCTTACCGTGGCCTACAAAACTCTGAATAATCAAGCCCCTGCCCACCTCTCCAAGCCCAGCTCTTATTTCTCTCTGGGCACCTTCAGTTTCTTGAATATAGCATGTTCTTGTTAATGTCCCCCTGAGTTGACTGGACACATAACTCTGTAGCTCAGGGGAAAACCAAGAGCTGTAGAAATGCATCAATGAGTCACCAGGTTAGAGGTGGTATTGATCCCTGAGGTTTTTTCTGGGTATATTCTATGTGATTATTATAGAAACCCCTAGTGGAACAGAAATTCACAAGAGAGAGTGACATCCTAACAAAGCCTCAGCTTACTCATCAGGAGGTTCCGGAGTGACTGTAGCTGGCCAGATTAGTCTTATTTGGGCTGAAATGGCTAAGCCTTTAAGCCACCTCCTCACTCAGTCACTGGATGTGGGCTGCTCTGGGAAGGTCAAGTCTTCGGGTCTCTGTATCTGAGGCTAATCCAGAAGGTTTTGACAGATGAAGGTCGTGTACTGACCACATTCTCTGCAGCTGGACAGAAAGCCTATGCTCAAAGTAGGGAGGGCTGTGGGCCACTGTCTTGGGCAGACCAGTGGCTTGGACACAATGATTCCATTCTTCAGGTGAGGATACAGAAACAGAAGTCAAGTGACATATGTAGTCACCCAGGGCAGAATCCTTCTCTGCTCCATAGCTGGGTGCCATGGCCTGGAAAGTCCACTGGCATCCATGACAGGAAGCATCCCAACCTAGGTTTGGTGGTGGGCCAGCCGGGATAAACCCATGTGACCCAAGGAGAAGGAGATTTTGTCCCCATTCATGCCTTTTGATAGCTAATATACATACCAGGTAAGAATTCAAATCACAGTTATAACAAATATTACAGCTAATGTTTGTTAAGGAAGCAGCTTAATATCTTCACTGCACTATTTCACATAATCCTCATAAAATAGCTCTAGAAGCAAGGCACTATTCTTATCCAAATTTTACAGAGGAGAACACTGAGGTGAGAGACGGGAAAACCCTTGCTCAGGGCCCCTCATCTAAGAAGCACTGAGCCCTGATCTACTATCAGGCAGCCTGGCACAGAGCCCACTTACTACAAAAGGTGAGTCCCAAAGAGACCACCAGGCTGCCGGACTACCATGTATTCTTCTAAAACTGCCCTATACATATTATAGCATAATTGAATGTTGTTTTCTCTGGAGTTTGTCTCACACAATGGAAGCTCAGAGCCAATACCAGCTTGTCCCTTGTTCTTCTTACTATCATGCACTCTGTAGGTGAGAAAACTGAGGTTCAGACATGGAACCTAGCCACTCAGGGTCACAGAGCAGGGTCTGGGGCTGGGCTCTTAGAGCTGGGCCCTTGGCCTCCCCCACTTTCTCACACAGAATCCAGAATAACCAGGTCCCCTCTCCCCACCCCCATTCCCTCACCAGACAGCTGCAGCCTCCAAATCAAACCCCCATCCTCCTCACCCAGTCCTCAGTTCATTTTTCCCCTTTTAGGGTATTAAGCACAGAAGTATTAAAATGGATTGTCAGGCCTGTTAATTAGCTTGGAAGAGGCCTCTGTGGTGGCCCAGGTCATGACCATCCACCTTTCTTTATTAGATGAATTGATGGAGACAGCAGGGCTCAGATGGGAATAAATTGAATCCTATTGTGAAGAGTCTTTTGTGAGAGCTATTAACAATAGAGAGCAGGCCTCACACTTGGCTCACTGGTTTTTTAATAATGCCTTTCTCCTGCTACTACCAGATGCTCTCAGACACTCACTTAGGGAGGAAAGGTCCTGGGAGAGCACAACCTGTGCCCTTAAGTCCAGCCATGGGTTGCAAAACATTGAGGTGTGCCAGTTGCAATAAGTGAGGGACATCCTAACTTCAAGAGGAGGGAAGCTCCAACACAAAGCCAGAGTTTCTGGCACCCATCCCAACTAATGCAGCTGAGGCCCTGGAACCCAGGGATCCAGCACGTGGGAGCGCTTGGGGGAGGGGCACAGCTCTGGCACTCGCTCCCTCACCTCATCCTTCCAGCACCATACCCAGGAAGCAAACTGACTCTTCCTCTGTAACAGGCAATACAGCCGGGGCTCAAAGAGAGCAAGAGACTTGTCTAGGAGAGATCCAAGATGGTGGAGGAGTAAATAGGAGCTACACTAACCTCCTCCCAAGACCAGTCTAGAATTACAACTAAATTGTAATATCTTGAATAAGCAACTGACACTAGCTAGAAAGAAGCTTTATGACCATGGACAGAAAGAAAAAGACACTTCACCACAACTAGTGGTAGGGAGTGCAGAGGAGACACGAGAGCCTTAGCTGAGCTCCCATGGGCAGCAGCTGAAGTATCAGAGGGATATTTCAGCAGCCAACAGATTCCCTCTGGGAAGTGTAGGGTTGAAACCTCAACCTTTGCTCCCCAGACTACTGTACCAGAGCCAGAAAGGAACCCAGAAAACACCCAACTGTGAAAACCAGCAGGAGTTCTATTGGCCAGGGAGAGATAGCTGGAGATGCAGAGAGCCTCTTAATGGGCCAAAGCACAAAATTTCATTTGTAGTCACTTATCGCGGGTGTCAGCAAAGGGAGGGCAGGGTGGACTAGAGATGCTTGAGGTGAGTCTGGGATTGGTGGTTATGGGGAGAGAACTGAAGGAACAGCCACTATGATCCATGTGCTGAGTCATCTCACATACTGCAGGAGCCACCTCTCTCAGGCGGAGCGCTCTTCTCTGAATGGCATCAGCCTGAGGGGAAGCAATAGCCCCACCAGCAAGAATTACTCTGCTCTGCCTACTGGTGCTTAAGACTGACTGCTGATTACAGATTGATTAGATTAACAAGTGATTGGTTTAACAGCTGATTAGCTTAATATCTAAGGCAGAGAATACAAAGAAGCAGCCAAAATGAAAACACAAAGGAACAGACCCCTAAAGAAAGAACAAGAAAATTTTCCAGAAGTAGTACCTGAAATAGAAAATTCCAGGCACACAATAGTCCTGGACCAGATGGTTTCCCAGGAGAATTTTACAAAATATTTAAGGAAGGGCTAATCCCTGTCCTTCTCAGGCTATTTCAAAATATCCAAGAATAAGGAAGGCTCCCAAACTCTTTTCATGCAGCCAGCATCTTCCTAATCCCCAAACCAGATAGAGGCACAACAAAGAAAGAAAATTACAGGCCAATATCGCTGATAAACATAGACATGAAAATCATCAACAAAATATTGGCAAACCACATCCTGCAATAGACTAAAAAGATCAACCGCCATGATCAAGTGGGATTCATTCCAGGGAGCAAGAATGGTGTGATATTCACAAATCAATAATTTAATACATCATATAAACAAAAGGAAAAACAAAAATCACATGATCTTCTCATAGATGCAGAAAAAAGCATTTGATGAGGCATAGCACCCATTGATGATAAAAACACTCAGCAACATGGGAATGAAGGGGGCATACCTCAACATAATAAAGGCTACATACCAGAAACCTACATCCAACATTATACTGAATGTGCAAAAACTAAAATATTTCCCACTAAGATCAGGAACAAGACAAGGTTGCCTGCTTTCACCACTTCTATTCAACATAGTATTGGAAGTCCTAGCCAGTGATCAGACAAGAAAAAGAAATAAAAGGCATCCAAATTGGAAAAGAGGAAGTTAAACTTTCATTGTTTACAGATGACATGATAATGTACATAGAAAACCCTAGAGCCTCCACCAAAAAACTACTTGACCTAATAAGTGAATTTGGCAAAGCAGCAGAATACAAAGTCAATGTCCAGAAATCAAAAGCATTTTTGAATACCAACAATGAAATATCAGAATCAGAAATCAGGGAAACATTCCCATTTACTATAGCAATAAGAAAAATAAAGTACCTAGGAATAAACTTAACCAAGGAAGTAAAAGACTTGTACTCAGAAAACCACACAATGCTGAAGAAAGAAATGAAGGAAGACACAAATAAATGGAAGCATATATCATGTTCATGATTGGAAGAATTAACATCATCAATATGTCCATACTACCCAAAGCAATTTATAGATTCAACACAATCCCTAATAAAATACCAATGGCATATTTCACAAATATTGAACAAACATTTCAAAAATTTATATGGAATCATAAACAACCCCAAATAGCTGCAGCAATTTTGAGAAAAAAGAACAAAATAGGAAGGGTCATAATGCCTGACATCAAACTATATTATAAGGCCTCTGTAATCAAAACAGTCTGGTACTGGCATAAGAACAGACACATAGATCAATGGAACTGAAGAAAAAGCCAAGAAATAAATCCATGTCTCTATGGTCAATTAACACTCAACAAGGGGGGCAGAAGCACAAAATGTAGTAAAAATAGCTTCTTCAACAAATGGTGTAGGGAAATACGAACAGGTGCATGCAAAAAAATGAAATTCAACCATCAGCTTACACCATACAAAAAAATAAACTCGAGGTGGATAAAAGATTTAAATATAAGTTGTGACACCATAAACATCCTAGAGGAGAACATAGGCAGGAAAATCTCAGATACTCCACACAGCAGTGTTTTCACTGATATGTCCCCTAGAGCAAGGGACATAAAGGAATGGATAAACAAATGGGACTTCATTAAAATAAGAAGCTTCTACACAGCTAAAGAAACTATCAGCAAAATGAAAAGGGAATCAACTGTATGGAAAATATATTTGCCAATGATACCTCAGACAAGGGATTGATCTCCAAAATGTATAAAGAACTCACATGACTCCACACCAGGAAGACAAACAATCCAATTAAAAAATGGGCAAAGGACCTGAAGAGACACTTCTCCAAGGAGGACATATACAGGGCCCAAAGACATTTGAAAAGATACTCAGCATCACTAGCCATTGGATAGATGAAAATTAAAACTACAATGAGATACCACCTCACACCAGTCAGAAATGCCATCATTAACAAATCAACAGACAACAAGTGCTGGCGAGGATGTGGAGAAGAGGGAACCCTAGAGCACTGTTAGTGGGAATGCAGACTGGTGCAGCCACTGTGGAAAACAGTATTGAATTTCCTCTAAAAACTAAAAATGGAACTTCTTTTTGATCCAGCAATTCCACTGCTGGGATTATACCCTAAGAATCCTGAAACACCAATTCAAAAGAAGGTATGCACCCCAATGTTCATAGTAGCACAATTTACAATAGCCAAGAATTGGAAGCAACCTAAGTGCCCAACAGTAGTGAATGGACCAAAAAACTATGGTACATTTACACAATGGAATACTACACAGTGGAAAGAAAGAAAGAGCTACCACCCTTCATGATAGCATGGATGGAACTGGAGAGCATTATGCTAAGTGAAATAAGCCAGGCCATGAAAGACAGATACCGTATGATCTCACCTATAAGTGAAACCTAATCAACAAAATAAACGAGTATGCAAAATATAACCAGTAACGCTGAAATAAAAAACAAACTGACAGTAACCAGAGGGGAGGAGAGAGGGGGATAACACGGGAAAGGGAGGGGAAGGATCATCAAGGAACGTGCATTAAGGACCCATTGACAAAGCCAAATGCAGGAAGGATTGAGGGTGGGAGGTGGGGATGGGTGAGGCTGCGGAAAGTGGTGGGAGGAAAATGTTGATGCAAAAAAATATAGGGTGGAGGACGCTAAGAATAGTATAGGAAATTGAGAAGCCTAAGAACTGATATGTACAATCCATAAACATGAACAGAGAGATGTAGGGATATGCAATGTGGTAAATGGTGAAAGGAATAAAGGGGGGGGGCATGGAATAGGACAACTGTAATAGCCAAATCAATAAAATATACCAAAAAAATGAAAAAAAGAATAAAAAAGGAATTACTCTGATCTGCCTTGTGGTACTTAAGACTGAATATACTTGATTAGATTAAGACTCATTGGTTTAACAGCTCATTAGTTTAATATCTAAGGCAGAAAATACAAAGAAGCAGCCAAAATGAAAACACAAAGGAACAGACCCCAAATGAAAGAACACGAGAATTTTCCAAAAGAAGAACCACATGAAATGGAAGCAACAAATTTATCAGAATGAGAGTTTAAGGTAATGATTATTAGGAAACTCAACAGAATTAAAAAAGACATAGAATATAAAAAATTACCAGTCAGAAATAAAGAATGTAGTATCTGAAATAAATGATACACTGGGAGGAATAAATAGAAGGTTAGATGAAACAGTGTTTTGGAAGATGAGTTAGAAAAATACAACCAGGCAGAGCACAAAAACAAAAAAGAATTTTAAAAACTGAGGAGAGCTTAGAAAACATCTTGGACAACATGAAGTGTAACAACATCCACATTATGGGAATGCCAGAAAGAAGAGAGTGTGCAAGGGACTGAGACTCTATGGAAGATATAATGACTAAAAACTTCCCTAATCTAATGAAGGAAAAAGTTGCACAAGTCCAGGAATCTCAGAGTCTGAAAGAAGTTGGGCCCAAAAAGACCTACACCAAGACACACCATAATTAAAATGATAGGGCTTAAAGATAAGGAGAGAGTCCTAAAAGCTGCAAGAAGAAAGCAGGTAGTTACCTACAAGAGAGCACCAATTAGTCTGTCATCTGATCACTCATCAGAAACATTTCAGGTCAGAGGGAGTAGCATGAAAAATTCAAGGTGATGAAAAGCAAGGACCTACAACCAAGGCTACTTTACCCAGCAAGGCTATCATTTAAAATCAAAGGAGAAATAAGGAGCTTTCCAGAAAAGAAAAAACTAAAAGAGTTT